>RJWM01019427.1:0-39073 GCA_004363535.1 Dasyprocta punctata
CATTCCTGGGATGAATCCCACTTGGTCGTGGTGTATAATCTTTCTGATAACTTGCTGTAATCTATTTGCCAGAATTTTATTAAGGATTTTTGTGTCTATGTTCATTAGGGAGATTGGCCTGTAATTTTCTTTTTTGGTTGGGTCTTCCTCTGGTTTTGGTATTAGGGTAATACTTGTTTCCAGGAATGAGTTTGGGAGACTTGCTTCCCTTTCGATTTCATTGAAGAGTTTAAGGAGTGTTGGCATTAAATCTTCCCTGAATTTCTTATAGAATTCAGCAGTGAATCCATCAGGGCCCAGGATTTTCTTTGTTGGTAGAGTCTTAATTACATTTTCAATTTCATTAGCTGAAGTTGGGTTATTCAGCAGCTTTATGTCTTCTTGATTCAGCTTTGGTAATTCATAGGTTTCTAGGAATCTGTCCATTTCTTCTGTGTTATCAAATCTATGTGAGTAAAGGTTTTTGAAGTAGGTGTTCATGATCTTCTGTATTTTCACCGGGTCTGTAGTGATTTCACCCTTTTCATTTCTTATTGTATGAATCTGAGTTTTTTCTTTCCTCTTTTTGATAAGGTTGGTTAGGCGTTTATCAATTTTATTTACTCTTTCAAAGAACCAACTCTTTGATTCATTAATTCTTTGTATTGTTTTCTCAGTTTCAATTGCATTAATTTCTGCTCTAATCTTGATAATTTCCTCCCTTCTTTGGGCTCTGGACTTGACTTGCTCTTCTTTTTCTAGAAGTTTGAGGTGCAGCATTAGGTTGTTTATGTGTGTTCTTTCTGTTTTTCTGATATGAGAGTTTAGTGCTATAAATTTCCCTCTGAGGACTGCTTTCATTGTACCCCACAGGTTCCTGTAATTTGTATTTGCATTTTCATTCAATTGTAGATATTGTTTAATTTCTTCTTTAACTTCTTCCATGACCCATTGGTTATTTAGGAGGGTATTATTTAATTTTCATGCGTTTGTGCGGTTATTGTAGGTTTTTTTGTCATTCATTTCCAATTTTACTGTGCTGTGGTCAGATAATAAGCATGGAATTATTTCAGTTTGTTTGTATTTACTTAAGCTTGCTTTGTGGACCAGTATATGATCTATTTTAGAGAATGACCCGTGTGCAGCTGAGAAGAATGTGTATTCTGATGTTGATGGGTGGAATACTCAGTATACATCTACTAGGTCCATTTGTTCACAAGCTTGATTCAGTTCTGCTATTTCTTTGCTGAATTTTTGTTTGGTTGATCTATCTGTCTGTGACAATGGGGTGTTAATGTCCCCTGTTATAACTGTATTATTGTTTATTTAGTTTTTCATGTCTATTAAGAAGTGTCTTACATAGTTGGGTGCTCCCATATTCGGTGATATATATTTATGATTGTAATCTCTTCCTCTTGAAGTTTTCCCCTAACAAGTATGTAGTGACCTTCTTTATCTCTTTTGATCATTTTCGGTTTGAAGTTCGCATCGTCTGCAAACATAATAGCTACCCCTGCTTTTTTCTGGATTCCTGTTGCATGGAGTATTGTTTTTCATCCTTTGATTTTTAGTCTGTGAATTTCCTTTTGAGTGAAATATGTTTCTTGTACACAGCATATTGTTGGATTTTGTTTCTTAACCCACTCTGCTAGTCTGTTTCTTTTTATTGGTGAGTTGAGACCATTTATGTTGATTGATATAATGGATACGTACCGGCTCATCCCTGTCATGATATCTTTCTGTTGCTGGTTTTCTACATTTTCTGTTTAATTACTTGCCCTGCTTAGTGGTTTCCTTTTGTTGTTGTTCTTAAGAATGTGGCTATCTTTGTCTCTTTCTAGAGTGTCTTTCAGTACTCTCTGTAGTGTTGGTTTGGTGGTCATAAATTTCTTCAGTTCTTCTTTGTCATGAAAGTATCTTATTTCTCCATCAATTTTTAAGGGTAGTTTTGTAGGGTACATCAATCGGGTTTGAAAGTTGTTTTCCTTCAGGGTTTGAAATACTTCACTCCAAGCTCTTCTTAACTTGAAGGTTTGTGTTGAGAAGTCTGCCGTGATTCTGATAGGCTTTCCTTCGTAGGTGATCTGTTTTTTTTCTCTGACAGCTTTCAGTATTTTGTTCTTGTGCTGTATTTCTAATACCCTTATTATTATATGTCTGGGTGAGGATTTATTTTGGTTGTGGTTAATTGGGGTTCTGTATGCCTCAGTTACTGGTATTTCAGGTTCTCTTCCCATGTTTGGAAAGTTTTCTGCTATTATTTCTGGGAATAGTCTTCGCAGGTCATTAGTATTGACTCCTGCTTTTTCATTTATGCCTATTATTCTTATGTTATTTCTCTTGGCATCGTCTTGCAGCTGTTGAATTGTTGTTTCTTGGCTCCTTACTATTTTTAGGAGATCTTTTTCTTCATAGCCCTGATCTCCCATGCTGTCTTCAAGATCTGAGATTCTATCTTCAGCTTCGTTTAAGTGGTTTTTCGAACTTTCCATGGAGTTTTTCATTTCCTGCATTTCCCTTTGCATCTGTTTCATGCATTCTGTTTGTGTCTTATATTGTTCATTCAGGGTTTCGATCATTTTCTTAAGTTCTTCTATTTTTTTATCTTTCTCTTCTTTAGATACACACAACATTTCTTTAATAATGATTCTCATTTCATTATTTAGCTGAGAGAATATTTCTGATTTGAATTTCTCTATAGCTTCATCAAGCTGTTTCTTTATTGCATTTTCTATCATTTCAGAAAATCCCTTTGTGTAACTCCCACTGTCTTCCATTTCAGTGTCTCCTGGGTTTGTTCTTTGTGGGCTGGGGGACAGAGACTGCCTCTTGGTCTTTCGTTTTGTCATTTTCTTCTAGAACCTATGTAGCCCTGTGTCCTGCGAGGGTGGCCGGACGTTCCCATGAGGAATGCGCTGATTCTTAGATCGTGGTGAATCTCAGGACCCGGTGGAGTTGGGTCCTGAGCACAGCAAGGGTGGGTGGCCTCCCAGAGCATGTGGGTGGAGTCTCGGCCCCAACTGGGTGGGGGTCCGAGGCCTCCCAGTCTCTGGGAGTTACGCAGGGTACCCCAGTGTGACGCCACCTGCTGCCCAGGTCTGTCTGCAAGTTCAGAACAACAACCGCTCCGCCAGGGTAAGCCCGGGCAAGTTGCAGGCCTACAGTGCTGGGAGAAATGCGCCTGGGCAGGGGTCGGCGAGTTCTGGGCCGACGCACGCACAAGTGTCTCCAGTGAAGTATGGAGCTGGCGTGCATGCTCGGCGCTCTGGTGTGGCAAGCGCAAGCTCTCTAAGTCCCTGCAGCTATGTTGGTCAGTCCCAGGTGGGCAGCTCTGGGGTCCCAGGCTGATCTGGGCTGGGCTGCGTACCTCTGTGTCCTGCTAGGCTGGGTAGATGTTCCCGTGAGGGTCGCGCCGATTCTTAGTTCGCTGAAAATACATTTATATGTTACATTTAAAAATTAGAGGTTTATAATTAAAAAATGAGATTTATCCAGGGATATAGCTAAGTGGCATAAGCACTTGCCTGGCAAGCACAAGGTCTTGAGTTTGATTCCCAGCATCAAAGAAAAAGAATGAGGTCTAATTCAACTACTTCTAAAATATCAATGAAGAAACAGAATCAAACAATACATAAAATTTTTAAAATACCACAATAATTTGTTAATTTGTTCCAAAATTGTGAATACTGTCAATGTTGATGTCTCCAAAACACAAAATGACAATTTTTATGTTTCAAAAATGAGGCATCAGCTGGGCGTGGTGGTGCACACCTTTAATCCCAGCACTTGGGAGGCTGAGGTAGGAGGAGTGTTGTGAGTTCGAGGACGGCTTGGGCTACAACGAAAGTGCAAGGCCGGCCTGCCCTACATAGTGCGACCCTGCCTCAAAAAACCAGGGCTGGGAGTTTGGCTCAGTGGCTTAAGCGCCTGCCCTGGCAGGTGCAATGTTGTGAGCTCGATGCCTGGTGCTGCAAAAAAAAAAAAAAAAAAAAAAGAGGCATCTGGGCCAGAGACATAGGTCACTGGCACTAGCACCTGTCTGGCAAGCACAAGGTCACGAGTTTGATACCCGGTACAAAAAAAATAAATAAATAAAAATAAAAAATAAAAGTAAGAAAGAAAGAAAAAAAAAGAAACAAAACATGAAGCACTTGATTTTCAGATACACTTTTGCTTTTAAAAATATTGCATCTTACATTAATAAAAATTTTGAAACTACTTCTTTTAACATTACACCAAATAAAGACTATTTGTGAACCACTGATATTTATTCCATTTCATATACCACAACATCAAATGATAACACTGTAGTGTTCTTACAGTTAATGAAGATAAAAAATAGCACAGGAAAAAGTTTATCTTTATAAAAACAAAATTTGCAATACCTTATAGTATACACTAACTAAGTTCCATGTCCCTGTACTGTGATTTTTTTTGATTTTTTTTTAACAAGTTGTGGTAATACAAGCATATTTCTTTAGTTTTTTAAATAAATAACATTTAAATACCCCAAGACAAATGAAAATCTAATTTATCTTCAACAACTATGAGAAATGTGAAATATTTTACACAGTTCTTTCGACATTGTTGGAATAAATCTTCCCCATCATAGATTTAAAGAACTAATCTAGTTCTATGTTTTCATCTTGAAGCAAACATTTCCACTTGAATGTGTCATTAAAACCATAAAATGTGAGAATTTGAGAACATTATCTTATCTCTTCTTCATATTTATTTACTTTCAGTAGTATGGAAAGAAAGAGCAGAGACTCAATTAAAAATCTATTATTGATAATTTAAATACATATTTAAAAGTTTATGAGGGGAAGAAGACTGGAAGGAAAATAGAAAAGAAGGAAGGAAACAAGCAATGAAAGAAGGAAGGAAGAAAAATTAAAGGAAGGAAGGAAGGAAAAAAAGAAAGGAGGGATGCTGGGAGGGAGGAAGAAAGGAAGAGAGAAAGAGGGAAAGGTATTGTTTAGGAGTCAAGGTCTGGGGACGTCACAATATTTGCACACACATGTACAGGCTGCCTTAGGGCTCAAGAAAAGCCAGTGCTGTTTTCTGAGCAACAGGGTAGAAGTCTTCAAGACATTCAGGACGTGTGAAGTTTACTGCAAGCAAAAAGTAAAAGGAGGGGTGCAGGAAAGATGACTATGTAGTAATAAACGGAGAAATTTCTCAGCAGCTCTTTCAACAGTGTGCTGAAAAACATTTGGAAATAGTGGTTGTACTTCTCTGGAGTAATACCTTCAAAAATATTTCTTCTTGAGACTGGGGATGTAGCTTAGTGGTAGAGTATTTGCCTAATATGTGCAACGACCTAGATTCTGTTCCCAACACAAAAAAACTAAACTAAAGTAAACAAAAACTCAAACAAACAAAGAAAACATCCTCTTCTTGAAAAGAGCTGGCTTCAGCAACATAACTGCCTGCATCCCTCAAGAACCTAGCTTCCAGCCAATGCATTGATTAGTAAGGCTGTGCCCACTTTTCGTCTTGCTTTTCACTTTCCATAATCAAACTCTTGGTCTGTCCTTAATCACATCTAGTGATGGGAATGTATTGATTTTTTACTTTTGTTTTTCTACCTTCCCGTTGGGTAGGAATGCAATTTAGACATCATAGTTTAAAAGAGACAAAAGTTTAAAAATATGCACAGATCTAAATCTTCGAAGAGTTGAAGTTCAAATTCAAGTTGAAGGTTTATTGTTTAATGTATAATATTTTGAATATACTAAATTAACAAACTTGTTAATTTTATTATGAAGATAGGCTATTCCTGTGACTTGAAAGAAGCTTCAATTCTAAGTATGGTAATATGTTGCATGTGTTAAGAGTATAAATTTTCCATCAACCCATTTAAGAATTATATGCATAGTTACCAACACATGGCAAAGAAAAATAATTTTATTTATTAAATATGTGACCATCCACCCCTCTTCCTAAAGAAGAGGGTAGTATAATAAGATGTCATAAGGTTTTCTAAAAAATAAGAGGTAATATGGATTCTTAAAGGTGTTTGAATCATGTTGAAAACAGATTTAAATGTAATAAGAATTTTCAATGCATTTTCAATAATTTTACAAATGTATTCATATATAATGCCCCATATGCACATGTGATTCTTTTCATTATATGGCTGTAAAATTTATTTTTTAAAGTTTATTATCAGTTTTTGCTAATTTTATCATTCTTTACATTTTGCTTTCTGAGCCATTTCAACATTATCCATTCCATTTCCAAGAGAAAAACTTCTATAGCCTGTCTGAGTAGACTTCTGGGGCGGCTGTCTTCTGGCTACTTGATCAGTGATACTTTGGATAGAGGATAGAGACCAGAGCTTTTTCTCCCATTCTTCATGCCTTGAATGATAGCTCTGCATTCAACTCCATCTTTACTGAGACTCTGACTCCCACTGGAAAGGCTGAACATAGTTGTGTCTCTTACCAGATTAATTTAGTCTATAGATTCCAAGACTTCATCCTTTATCCATGCACACTGGAGTGGGGAAGACATCTGTTTCCCCAACCTTATAGTTTCCTAATTTGCATTTCAACCGTCATATGCCCCATGCAGCCCTTTCTTTAAGTGTTAAATTTCTCTATATTGCTTATTTCAGATAATCAGATATTAAGACTCTCCTTGTATATAAGTCTTGACACAATCTTGCTGTGATTTTTGTATAAACTTCTTGAAGTTAATGATTGATCAAAATTCATATTTTTAATGTATGCCATCACGCTACTATCCAGTAGTTTTATATTCAATAATAGTTTAAAAGAATTTTAAAGACTTCTTTCAAACCATCCTCAATGTGGAAATTAGCATAAAAATAAATGCAATATAGTAATGTAAAAGCTTTAACATGGTACTCCACGGTTTTCTTAATTTGTATTTGATTATTATGAATGTTGTAAGAAATATTTGATGTGTTTTTATTAGATACTTCACGGTTTTACATAAATCCTGACCTAAATTAAATTAACCCTAAATTAAATGTGGCAACATGTATCATAATCATATCATGGATTCCTTCTGTTTATTTGAGGTTAATTAGATTGCTTAAGCCTGCTGGTGATTTAGAGTAAACAAATGATTTTAGTACACTACAATTCAGTGGTACCAAAGGGGCTTACGTTCCCATCAGGTACTCTTTGAAACACAAATGGATATTGGAAATTTAAAAATAAAACTCATACAATGTAATACATTTAAGAAAGAAAAGAAAGGAGGGTGGGGATATAGCTCAGAGACATAAGCACTAGGAAGCACAAGGTCCTGAGTTCGATTTCTAGTACAAAGAAAAGAGTAATGCTTTGATGGAGAATTGTAATGAAGGTGCATGACAGTTTAAAGTTGTATCTTTTCTTTCAATACTGAGAATTTAGCCATTGAGTTACATCCTAGCCTTGTTCATTCAGTCATTCATTCAATTATGACACAAGTTATGTAGGATGGTCTCAGAGTTTGGATTTCCCAGACTCTGCCTCATAAATAGATGAGTTTATAGGTGTGTGTGAAGCCATGTTTGACTTTTCTGTTACTACAGGAGTAAGGTTAGGCCATGTTAGACTACAAAACAGTGAAATAAACAAAATGGCCAGGCTTATCTTGTAAATAGGACAGCCTATTGCTAACAGTATTATTATTTCAGCTCATTGAAGATCATTTCTACCCATTGCATAAGAGAAATTTTGAGAAAATTGTGCATCTATATGACATATCTATCATGGATGTCGTGTATCACATGGATATTTCAATGAAATACATATCCAACACATATTAAAGCTAGTTTCACTAGTGAAATAATTCATACATTCATTTTTGCATATTCCAAGCTTTTTCCCTGCCTTAGATTAGAAAGCACAGACCACGGCTCACTGTACATTACAACATCTTACTAAAACATGGACAAAAAATTACCATCTTTTGTTGTGTGACATCATCAGCTTCTAATGTGATGGTATGATTTTTTTTTTCCTGGCTATGGCACCAGTGTTGTAGTGGAAGCTCTGCATAATTGTTTATGAAGCTTCCTGAGAAAATTTCTTCCTGTCCTTTTACTAAGAAAAAATAGTCTTGCTGCTTCTGGGCATTGGATTTATTTTCAGCTGTGAACAAGGAAGCCTAAGATGGAGCAAACAACCATTTCCACTGTGACTATATGAAATCCTAATCAATTCTGTGGCCAATCTCTAAGAATCTTGTGAGAAAAGTGTTGAACCTCTTCCCTCCTTTCTCTGATCTTTCCAATTTTGTTAGTTTGACCTACCTTGGTATACTGCTGTGTGCCGTATGTATCTGTATATTCCACTTGTTGAAAGGGTAAGAATTATCATTGCTCAGTCATTTTATACATACATATATACACATGATCAAACCTAGTTATACATATGTGTACTATAGAATTAAACTAAGTGCAAACTAAACAATGGTTTGACAATTTTCATTATAAAGAAAACACATACAAGACAATGAATTTCTGGGTAACCTATTTAATTTTAAGATCTTTTTAGACTTTTCTCTTTTTCCCTTTTTTTTTTTAAATAAGTAACTCAGATATTCATGCAGTTTCTCTAGTTCTGGAATCCCATCTGTTTTTATTCAGAAAAGGCTTCAGAAGAAAGGCCAGAAAATGAAAGTATCACAACAGACAGACACAGAGCTTATTTAAGCCTGAATTGTAATAAAAATATTTTTAACTAAATAAAAATGAATGTTGAAATAGCTTACTAAAATATAACAAGAGTCAAAATTCTGCATCTGTTGACATATTCTTCCACCTGCAAATTGAAAATGACTGTGTAACAACTGAATCCGAAGGAATATTCTTGTTCTTCACAGAAGTAAGATTATGTGTTCAACAATGTATTGCCATATAAACTATTCTTTCAGCTATTCTATTTTGGGTGAGCACTTAATAGATAGTGGTATAAAGTAGAGCTCTGCAACCTTTTTTTTTTTTCCTATCGTCGACTGGATAAAAATAAATATTTTAGGAATTTCTATACGTATCAGTTTCTTGAATAGCCACATTATTCAGATTTGGTTTTAAAGTATGAAAACAGATTTAGAGAGTAAATAAACAAATGTGTCTAAATGGACTCAACTGTGTTCCAATAATGCTTTATTTATAAAGCCAGGTGATAATGCAGACTATGTCTTTGGGCCATAGTTTCCTGATCTATATAATAAAACATTTGTAATAACTGTTATTAAATCTTGTTTTCATTTATTGGAATATATTGGTGAATACAAAAGCATGAAAAATAAAACCAGAGATCATTTTCCTACGAAATAATTGATATTAAAATCTGGAGTTTTAGCTTATGTATTTTTAGATTTTCTGTTATACATGATCACAATGATATATTACATATATATTCTATCATAAAACATGCTTATACAGATACTAAATCTGTCATTTTAAAAAAGAAAAAACTAAGAGTATGTTGTGATTCAAGAAAGATACAGAGTCAAATTCAGGTTTAAAAATTGCTGTCCTGTGGTACACTAAATCTCCTTTCCCCAAAGTCCTATTATTGCTTCTTAAAGAAATGTGTAGTTTTACTTCATTTTAATCATTTCCCTCCTCATTCTCATCACTATAGCCAAAACTTCTCAACAAATGTTTATATTAATAAACTTTCCAGTCGACACTTTGTAAGTTTGGATTTTTACTAGGGTAAGAGGTGAACTACCAGGAAAGAGCTATTAGGGACCATTATAAACATAGCTACAGAAAATCTACCTCTGTAATTTTAGATTTCCAGTGGTATGGGAAATAAAATTCATATGCTCAGCTATTTATTTGAAAAGGATAAATATAATGTTGTCAAGGATTTAGCTACCAGAAAATTTTCACTGTTAGTAATATTCTTTTCATCTTAGAACTCTGGACAGAAGTTATGTAATGCTGTGTTTTATTTATGAGTCTTTAATGGTTTTGTATTCTTATCTACCATTCTATCTAAATAGAATGTGCAAGGTGGTAGAATGGTAATTATCCTCTTTATCTTTGCAAATTCAGCCAAATTTCCTGTTTTTCCAGGACCTAGAGAACAAGTGATTATTGGCCTTTTATTCTGAAGTGGCCTGGAAGTCTCTGAATGTTCTTGTTCCATAGATTTCCATTGAAATAGTTCAAGACTCAATAAACTTTAAGAACCATAAACTAGTGAAGATCTAGTCAACAACGACAAAATTAGAAAGCAACTGCAAAAGTAGACTTAAATCAGGGTTACATTCAGTGATTATGAATGAAAAGATTAGAGGCTTTTCTGGAAATTTCTTGGAAACTATGCTTTCGAAATTAAATTTGATTTTTGTTACATTGTCAGCATATTTGAATGCCTTCCACACCACCTATCCAAAGATAGTGTGCTGTCTTTACCTGCATTCTAACCACAAAGAGAAACACCCCCACCCCCCAAAAAAAAGAATCCAAGGGATGGGGGTGAGACTTTGTAATTTATAAATATAGTGCTGGTTACATAGTAGAGCAAGGAGCTACAGAAGTGGCCACAGAATCACATGGTGTCTAGAAGAAAATAAGCATATGGTTAAATACTCTTGACACCTGAAGTTCAGGAGCCATGACTTAGTAGCAAAATCTCCTGGTACTGCTGGTATCTGTAGAATGTTTATTATTTTTACACTCCCAGTCAAAATTTTGTTCCAGATCTAATGCAACCTACCTCTCGTTGCTAAGTTAGACTTAAGAGTTTTCTTGGCTTAGGTACACAAATTCTAATAGCCTTTCTAAACGATGAATTTCAGTGTCTCATTCTAAGTTATTTCTCAGTTTTGTTCAGTTAAAAATGTTATTTTTACCTCCTGTGACCATGATAAGCTTTTCAGACAATATAGAAATATGGAAGTGTATACCCTGCCTTGAAAGAATTTTATAGAATATATGAAGAAGATAGATAACAAAACTTCTAATAGAATGAGGAATAACAACAGTGTCCTAAGAAAGACAAAAACTTAGAGACTTGAGGAGAAAAAGTTCATATTTGGCCAAACAGGTCAATAAAGAAGATAAACATTAAGATGGACAACACACGGAGGCAAGAGCAGTGCTGACATGGTAAAATCTTCATGTTCAGCAAATCTGTCCATGCAGGGAAGTCAGTTATAGATCCCGCATTAACAATTAGTTTCACTGGAGCTAACTGACTCTTCTAACGTGTAAAGGAGCATGGCGTAGAATAAACGTTGGAAGAAGTATGATGAAAGTGTTCAAGATCTGGGGAATAACTTAATCATCTAATTTTGAACCTGGGAACAGCTTTCATATTAAATTCGTTACCGCTTTTAACACAGGCCAAATTTTTTCTTGTTTTCTTCTGAAACAGTAGAAAATAAAATCTTGATCATTTACTCAATGTGATCTGAGAACAAGATAAGAAAACTAAATATAAGAAATTCTTACATGTATAAACATTATAAAGTAGGAAGTTTTCTTGGTGAATATTAACATAAAAACTCCATTTTTACAAGCTTTAAGTATATAAAGCATTCTCATAAACGTTATCATATTCAACTACTAAATATAGTTTAAGTAGCGAGAATATACAGAATTATTTTACAGATGAGAAAACCAAGAACCAGAATGCAGAGTGTTAGGTAACAATGGAGAAAAAAAAAACATGGTCTAAGGTGCCAGCCTGATTCAAACCGTGGTGAATAATAAAACAAGATTATGAACAAGAATGGGATGTGATTTTTCCAGGTTCAGATGGCTAAAAGAAATTCAACTGAAACTTGGATAAGAAGTAAAGAATAAGAAACCAGATGATTTGTTAAAATTAAACAGGTATTGTTTTAGCCTTTATTAGGAAGAATAGTTCAATCGAGAGATATAAGATAGAGGTAAGTAGTTAGAGCTAATGAAAGAAAAATTTCCTGAATAGAAAGAAAAAATAGGTACCACTAAAATCAAATCAATCCATGCATTTGTAATGGAGTAAAAACACACTGTGACCATATGCTTAATTTCCCGTGTATAGCAGGAAAAAGAACTGCTGTGTATAGTATAGCCATCTAAAACATGTGCCAAGAGCAGAGCAATTTAGCAAATTGATAAAAATTGACAATGGTAGACAATAAACTAAACATTTAATAATGAAATATGATAATGCCTCAGTTTATGGAAGCTTCTGTTTGTAAACAATTCAATTCAGAAATAGAACCATTAGCAAAATTTTGTTTTCATTGGTCAACACTGTATCAGTTGGTGAAAAGGACCCTGGCCATCTTTCCTACTTGAACATGAATAGGACCATCTTCCCCACTCTGACACATGATTTTAACTTCCTCCACAAGATTGCAGTCGCAAACAGAACTGTGCACACTTGCTGTGAAGTTTTTTGTGTGCTTTTCAGCACATACTGTACTGTATAGTATTATTCAATCCAAAGTCCAAAGAATGTGCAGAAGAAGAACAGCAAGAAAATTTTGAAGAAAACAACCATTGAATAGAAGTTGAAAATTGTAGAAAGGCAGGAGCATGGTACTCTTGTGCCTGACCTGGCCTTGGGATGCAATATGCCAGGAAGTTGATAATTGACCATTTTGGAGAAAAAAAGATGTCATCAAAGGAACTGATGGAGAAAAAAGGGTAACATGCTAACTAAGCAGAGGACACAAGCCCTCGATGAGATGGAAAAGCTTTTTTTAATTGTGGTTGAATGAGTAACAGCTGCCAAGTGAAAATATTAGTGAAGTTATAATCTGTGAGAAAACTAGGAAATCGCTCAGCGATTTACTGCAATAAAAGTTCTCCACAAGTGCAACAGGTGATGAATTTAGAACCATGGGTGTTTTGATAAGTTCCAGAAGAAAGGTGCATTCACAGTGTGATAAGTCATAGTAAGGCTTCTAGTTCTGACTAGGTGGCTGCTGAAGTCTGTAAGAAATAATTCATGAATTTCATGAAGGCAGAAGGGTGCATTGCTCAGCAAGTGTTCAACTGTAAAGAAACAGGGCTCTTCTAGAAGACACCGAACAGAACCCATGTCACTCAGGAGGAAAAGGCACTTCTGCAGTACAAACCCATAACCCATTTGCTTTGCGCAAACCCAAGTGCCATTCAGAAGATAAAACCACTACTGGTGGGCCATTTTCAGACCCCTCATGCATGCAAGGAACAGAATGTGAGCAAGGCCTGACTGCCTGTCGTGTGAAGGGTCAGTGTGAAAGCTCGTGTCATGGGATGGTTGCACTAGGTGCTCACACCCACCACTAGGAAATACTTTTCTGACAGTCAACTGCTTGAAAGGTGCCTTCTTATAATAGAAAATGCCCCAGCATAACCTCCGACATTGGCAAATGATATGGACAGTGAGTGTGTCTTCATAAAGGTCAAACCACCTATCCACATCACCTCTTTTGTTTTCCATGACACTTCTGCATCCCATGAACCAGCAAGAGATCTGCAACTTCAAGAAGTTGTACACAAAAGCTCTCTTCACTAGGTGTTTTAATATCACAGAAGGGATACCCTTGGGTCTGGAAGAACCATTTCAATATCCTTACTGCATCAACCTCATTGGCAAAGCCAGGGAAGATGTCATGTTCTGGACCTTAAACTCAGTCTAGAGGAAACTGTGGCCAGAATGTGTCACTGACCATATCTTTGAAGGTCTAATGTACAGAGATTGTGTAATAGAGATTGTGTTGATGGGCAAGAGTACTGTATGTGTCTGGCCATCAGTGATGCAGAGAAATGAGCTTGTTAAGGACCATGAGGAGCTGACGATGAAAGATCTTGTTGAACTCCCCAGTGAGCAGCAGAAGATGCTCTTTGAGGAGCATTCCACTGAGGAAGAGAAAGATAGATAATTAGTGGCAGGGATATGATAAAAACCTTTGTGGAAAAATGGAATGAGTTTCAGGATTTCTTCAAGAAGCCCTATTTCATCATAACTATAATGAACAGTGTTGAATCTGATAAACAATTATATGGTCCTTTATTTCTAGAGAGTTATTCAGCACAGGGAAGAAAAAAAATCAAGAGGCAGATTTAGACATATTTTTCATCAAAACTGACCCTACAGCTAAGAGACAAAGAGGAGAGGAATACACTGAAGGAGATCTGCCTGATGCCCTTATGGAAGGGAACCATCACTCCAGACAATAAACTCCTCCTCACATACCTTCCTGTCCTCCACATCAGAAGTCATCTCAAGCAATTTTAGTGTTTTCTCTTTCTCCATACTCTGCTGTATTTTGTTTCATATTTTTATGGTTAAACATTATATATGGTTCAAAATGGATCAGTCTTATTTACATTGAAGTTGAGGGAAAATTTTATTCCATTTAAAATCAGAATCATGTAATAAATGAAGTTCTTGAACTGAAGTATCGTTGTAAGTTCTCATTATGTATAACCCAAATGTTCCTTTTTGTACAATGATACTGCAGACCATCATTTAATTCTGCATTTGGGAGAAGGTCTACATTATTGAAAGCAGAATGCAATGTAGATATTTAGAAAAGATTCTTGGAGATTTAAAAATATATAAATTGGGGGCCAGGAATATAGCTCAGTGCCTGGCAAGCGCAAGGTCCTGAGTTCAATTCCTGAAATCAAAAATAAATAAATTCATATATGTGTAATGTAATAAAAATATGAATCCTTTTGCATTTCCTGGAGGTCAAGCTTGTAACTTTTTCTTATATGTTGAATAGTGACTACCCACCAAAGTTGACATTTGCTTTTAATATTTAAGTCAAGAATTTGTTTATTTGGCATGATGTTTTATTTGATCTATACTATTTACTTTTGTAGGACACCTTTTTATAGCTATTGTATTTTAACCATTATTAAGTAAATCCATAACCCAAGTCATTCCTAATATAACATCTTTCATTTAAATGTCACTCAAACTGCTGGGTCCTGGGCATGTGGATGCACATATGCCTTTGGAGGGCATAAAAATCAGTGAGACGAACAATGAGGGAGTGTTTCAAGCAGCAGTGAAGAGCTAACAGTTGGGCTCTGGAGAACTCCATGAACAGAAGACCAGCCCCAGCTCCCATATCCAGAGGCCAAGAATAGGTCCATACCCAGCACAATTCCCAAGGCAAACTTGGCTGGAGTATATTTTACTATGTTTCTTCTCATCTGTCTGAGTGGCTGCCCTTTTCCTGTCTGGTTGGGTGTCGTCTTGTTTTGTTTTGTATTTTGTGGCTATTTTGGTTTTGGGAGGTTTGTTTTTTTCTTTTCTCCTCTCTTTCTCTGGTCTCCTATTTTTCTTTATTTTCTTCTTTTCTTTTTCATTCTCCTACTTCTTCCTTTTTTTCACTGTTTTGTATTTTCACATTTCTTTTCTGTTTTCTTCTACTGATCCTTTCTCTTTTCCCTAAACTAATTCTTACATTTAAACTTCCAAATGTTTAAACATTGTCTGTTTATTTTCCGATTACTCTTTCATCTTCTATTTCCCTCTTTCCCTCCTGTGTCCTCCAGTTTCCTAAAACTTGGGGGATCATCCTTTGACCTTCAGCACTAACTCCACTATATTTGACCTCACTCACCACTTTATTCTATCCTCTACCAACCTTAAACCCCCTGTGCCCCACAGAAGGGTAAAAACCACTTCACAAAGGGAAAAATCACTCTGTACAAGTACATGGTCTATGTTTGATTTTGTTATATAACTTTAGAGTTTTCTCCAGTGGTTGTAGGTAGCAGGTTAATGGTTACCATAGATTGTCAGTGGTTAAGCCATAATTAAAATTATTGTTATTCCTAGCTGTGCTACTTTAGCCAGGATGTCATACATGTTACAATCAGTTTTTCTAACTTGTATGATAATAGTGTGATAGTATGGGGTCATAATCATCTCTATGGCCAAGTACCAAAAGATTAGGTACTGAGAAAAATAGTAACTTTTCAACCTTTAAAAATTGGAAAGGTAAATTCCTGGGCTAGCTGTAAAGAATCACCTGCATCTAGAGGACATTCCTGAAGAACAGACATCTCATAGGAAAGCCTCAATTCTAAAGATAAACCTATCCATCATAAGAAATATGCAAGTATCAACATAGAAAAGGAAGTAAAACAAAAAGGTGAAAATAGAAAATGACAAGATGAAAAAGCAAAATGTAATCTCAACACACAACCCAGCCAGAACAAGCCAAGAGCACAATGAGATAGATGAAACTGGAACTCAAAAACTGGAACTTTTTGAAACAATAAGAAGAAAAGTGAATTAAGCAAGCAGAGAATAATCTCTTGGGTATAAAATGAAACGATGCTTTAAATCAAAGATAATTAGAGAAGACAAAGACAAAAGAAGATATCAGCTTAGAAAAATGACGGAAACAGAAGTGATCAACACAGGAAAGAAATGGAATCCATGAAACGGATCCAAACAGAAATTCAAGAGTTTAAAACCTCCACTGAAAGTATATGAAACAGATTTTTAAAAGGAGAGAATAGAACATCAGATCTTGAAGACACAATTGCAGCTAGTGATCCTGAAAAGAAAGATATCTTAAAAATAACAAGAGACCATGAGAAGTCAATCCAACCTTATAAGATGAAGCAAAGCAGAATAGCATTAAGATTGATTGGGATCAAAGAGAAAGCTGGAGACAGCACAAGTGCCCTAAAAAAATACAAAACAAAACAAAACAAAAATCTTCATAGAAATAATAGCAGAAAACTTCCCAAGTGTGAATAAAGAAATTGACCTACAAATAAATGAAGCATGTAGAATTCCAAAGAGCCATGCACAGAATGAAACTACACCATGACATATAATAGATTCCAGAAATTCAGCACAAGAACCGAAAATAAACTTATCGTTTATAAAGGAAAGTCCAGAGAATCACAGAGGACTTATTAACACAAACCTTGAAGTCAAGAAGAGTTTGGAGTGAAAGAAAAAAAAAAAAGGACCTGAAAGAAAACAAATTCCAACCCAAATCGATGTGCCCTATGAAGCTGTCTTTCAAAATAAATGGGGAAATGAGACTTCTATGACAAAGAATAACTGAAGAAATTCATTACCACCAAATCAATCTTATGAACAGTACTAAAAAGTATTCCAGATAAAGATAAAAGCAGCCACAATTCTAAGAACAACAGAAAAAAAATACACCACTAGACAGGGAAAGCAATTAAACGGAGGGGAAAATCAGGGAACCAACAGCATGAAAACACCATGACAAAGATAAATTAGTACTTATTAGTTCTAACATCAATGCCAATGGTCTGAATTTACCAATCGAAAGAAAAATCTGGCAAAATGGATCAAGAAACAAGATCCAACAATAAGTCATATACAAAAACACATTTAACTCAAATAGTACTTCATAGAATGTATTTAAAAGTATGGAAAACAATAGTCTGCAATAGGAACTTTGGAAAAAAAAACAGGGGCAAGCTATTAAGTTCACAGACAATGTGAACTTCAGACCAAGAATGATCTGAAGAGATCCAGAAGGTCACTACATACTTGCTAGGGAAAACATTCAAGAGGAAGGAATAGCAATCATAAATATGTATACACCAAATAGGAGAGAACCCAACTATATAATTATTAATAGATATGAAAAATAAAATAAGCAATATCACAATTGTAGTGGGAGGCATTAATACACCACTGTCACAAAGAGATAGATCAACTAGACAAAAAATTATTAAAGAAATATCAGAACTGAACCAAACCGGTGAAAAAATGGTCTTAGTAGATGTTTATAGTGTTTCACCCAATGTCATTAGAATACACATTCCTCTCAATTGAACATGAGGCATTCTCTAAAACAGACCATATACTAGCCCACAGAACATGCTTAAGTAAAGGCAAAAAAATGAAATTACCCCATGCATATTGTCTGACCATAGTGCAATGAAATTGGATATTAAAGGCAAAAGAAACCACAAAACCTCCATACATATATGGAAATTAAATAACCCCCTCCTAAACAACCAATGGGTCACAGATAAAATTAAAGAAAAAACTACACAGTGTGACCATGCCTCAAAAAACCAGGGCTGGGAATTTGGCTCAGTGGCTTAAGCGCCTGTCTGGCAGGTGCGAGGTTGTGAGTTCAATCCCCAGTACCGAAAAAAAAAATTAAAGAAAAAATTAAACAATATCTACAACCAAACAAGAATGAAAGGACAGTAAAGCATAGGCAAATCAATAGATAAAATACAGCACATCAGCAGAGCTAAGGACAAAAATCACACAATCATCTCAGGAGATGCAGAAAAAATCAAACTGTCATGCATTATAAAAAATCTACAAATAACCAGAATAGATTGTTTTTACCTCAATCTGATAAAAGTCATCTATGACAAACCAACAACCAACATCATACTAAATGAACAAAAACTGCAAGTTTTCAATCTAGAATAAGGAACAAGAAAAGGATGTCTAATATCACCACTTCTATTCAATAGAGTTCAGGAAACATTGCCAGAGCAATTAGACAAGAGAAATAAATAAAATCAATGAAGATTAAAAAAAGGAAAAAGTGCAAGTACAAGGTTGTGAGTTTGATTCCTGGTACAAAAGAAAAAAAAGAAAAGAAAAAGTTAAACTATCGTTATTCACATATAACATGATACTCTACATAGAAAACTCCAAAACACCATCAAAATACTTCTAGATTTAATTACCAAATTCAGTACATAACTGGGTACAAAGTCAACACTCAAAACAATTATACTTCAAAATTACTGTGATTAAATCAGCATTGTACAGCCAAAGAGAGGAAAAAAACAGACCTGAGGATCAGTAGAACAGAATAGAAAATGCAGACACAACAACAAACACACTCAGCTATCTTATTCTTGACAAAGTGATCAAACGTTCGCTGGAAGAAACATAGCCTCTGTAGTAAATACTGTTGGAAAAACTGGCTCTCCCCATCCCGAAGACTAAAACTAGACCCAACTCTACCACCATGAACTAAATTTAAAAAGGATCAAAATTATTAATATTAAAACAGAAGCACTCAAACTACTGGAAGAGAAAGTAGGTAGAAATACTGAAGACATACTTCTAGGCAGAGAGTTCATGAATAAAACCCAAATTGCATGAGAAATACTTCAAGGAATTCACAACAGCAACCTTGTCTTATTAAAAAGTTTTGCACATCAAAATAAATCATTGACAGAGTAAAAAGAAAACCCACAACATAGGAAAAATTTTAGCCAATTGTCCCTTAGAAAAGGGACCTATATCTAGAACATACAAAGAATTGAAAAAATCAGACTGCCCAAATTCAAAGACATAATCTAACAATGGATCTCTGAGATGAATATGTACTTCTCAGATGAAGAAATACAAATAGCAAATAAATACATGAAAAAATGTTCAGCATCATTAGTCATTCAAGAGATGCAAGTTAAAACAACATTGAGATTACACCTCGCCTCAGAAAGAATGGCTATCATCAAAAAATAAACCAATAACAAATGTTGGCAGGGCTGTGAGGAAAAAGGGGCCTTTCACCACTGTTGGTGGGAGTGCACAATGGTGCAACCACTGTGGAAATCAGTGTGAAGATTCCTCAAAAAGCCTAGGATTAGAGATCCCATTTGACACAGATATTCCTTTTCTTGATATCTTCCCAGAAGAATTAAAAACATCATACCACAGCAATAGATGTGCACCCATATTCATAGCAGCACAATTTGTAAAAGCTAAACCTGGGGAAAATCCAAATACCTATCAATTGGGGAAAGGACAAAATGATGATGTGGCATTTTTTTTACAATGGAGTACTATGCATGTATAAAGAAGGATAAACATGAGACTTTTACAGTTAAATGGATGCAACTTGAGACTATGATAAGTGAAATAAATCAGACTCAAATGTAAACACCTATTGTGTCCCTAGTATAAGAAACTTAAAGAATATATAAGATCCAAAATGTACAATAGCTACTGTGAAATGGGTAGAAACTGTTCAAAAGAAAGAGAAATGTGTCGAGGAAAGGAGAAAAGAAGGAAGAGATTAGAAAAAAATACATGTATAAATATATTTAAATATATATGACAGTTATGATTGTTATACTACTAATTTCTATTAGTTCATTGAAAAGAAAGGTCTGTGCTTATATTTTTATCAGTTTTCATGCCTATATCTTGTAATTCGAGCGCCTACTTTGAATATAACAATATGTAATATAACCATCGTTACTCTTCTATTGTCTTGTTTTGAAATTTTGAATCATTGTTTTTATTATTTTTTCTCTTTAAAATTAAAAAAACAAATGAACGATACTTATTGACATTTGTAGTTCTTGAATTCTTTCCATGCTGCTTGAAACATAGAGATTATATTTTTCAATGATAGAGAATAGTCAGTGAAATTTCATTTAGGAATCTACTGCATCCCACATTGAATATCTCAGATAATTGCTAAATATAACATCCTTTGCATCTTTTTGTGTTGCAGTGCCAAGTGATTCTAACACAATAAATTATATATAACACCCTGTTTCTGGAAGTTTTAGTCTTTACATCTCATAAACTATAATAGAATTACTGAAATTTAACATTTTATTTTCCATATTTCAAAAATATACAATAATACAATGTTTTAAAACTCTCTCTCTCACTCCCTCTCTCTCTCTCTCTTTCTCTCTTTCTTTGGTACCAGGTTTCAATTCAGGACCTAGTGCTTGCCAGGAAGGCGCTGTGCCATTGAGCTATATCCCCAGTCTTGAATCAGATTTTGATACTAGTGTAAGTAATAACAAAATTAATATTAGGAGAATGCACAATTGTTGGGGTTTTATGCTCCTTGGTTTTCTTGCAGCAGTTGTTTTGCACTTAAATTCTTGCCTTTAGCATTGTCTATATTCCACATGATTATACAGTAATTGCTTTTGCTTCTGGGCAAATAACAAAATACAGCTCAAGGAAGAAAGAAAGGAGGATAATGAGAGGAAAGGAAACTGCAAAAAATGAAAAAATTTAGTGAGTAGCTCAAATAAAAGTATTTGAAATCCAGCGAATGTAGGCACCAGAGGAAGCCAAGTGAAGTCAAAACTCGACTACAGTAAAAGTTGTTTAACTTGTACACTGTCTAAGCCACCACCATGCATTTACTATCATGTCACTGAGCTCTCTCCAAATTTGCAACAATTGCTCTCTGTCCACCATTCTCAAAGATTTTGAAGTGATGTATATTATTAGCTACAATGACCTTTATGGAGAAAAGTGACAGTTTAACTCCACTTTCACCTGCTTTTTAAAATTTGTCCCTAATGAAAAATTTGAAAGCAAAATTGAAAAGTGTTATTTTTTACCAAAAATACTTTGACAGTACATGAGGAGTCTTTCAAATTAACAACTTGAATATCTGTGTAAACAGAACTTTCATTCAAATGCTGTTTTCTAAACTTTTTGGCTCTGGGATGTTATTCAACCATACATAGCCTTCATTTTTTTATGTAATCTAGTAAAGGTGTTATATTTGCCAAAACAGATTTAATTGTTGTTACTTCAAACTGAGTTTGTAGTTCTCAATTATCTCATGATCCATCTTTTTTTTTATGATGCTGGATCTTAACAGACCTGCTATTTTCTATACTGCCTCCATATGTAATATTGATTCTGATGTACTCTCCTGGCAAGATATAGATGTACATCATAATGTCACTTATCTCTTGTTGGCTAAAAATCCAATTTAGTTATCTATCATATCAACTACTAAATATGTCTATTACAGATATAAAATCCAAGTATGAGAAATGATTCGTGATGTGCCTATGGATTAATAAGCCCGGTGACCTCAATATTAACTGCATCTTGACCAAAATTCATTTTTTTACCTCTCATATTCCCGTACTCCATCAGGGAACTATATAATGAGGGATCCACAGCTATCAATATCACCATACAAACTGTATTGAACAGTTCTCAGCATGTTTTGAGTATTCTTTCTGTGTAGGGTAACATAAATAGGATTTTTTGAAGAAGGTTTAAGAGAATAATTTTTATAGAGCCAATATGATATTGTTGCAGGGGAATCCAGCCAGCTACTCTTGGGACTTCACCTCTCTTCAGTCAAAGTCTTTCAAGTCTGAAATTTAACTTGAGACCAGAAACAGGATTGTTCAGAGGAGGGATTTGAACTGTGGTTCAATCCTAACATTAACCTCAGCTAGTCCCACTGGGAGCTCTAAGCTAGGATAGGCCTTTCTATTATCCTAATATGGAACAAAGGGTTATGCCTTTTCAACTACTATGCTTATGGGTAGATATAAACTATATACTTCAAGGGAAGAGAGGAAATCTTCATCTGGCCGGCTTTCATCAATCAGTGGCAAATATCCTGCAATGTGTGAGTGAGAGAGAAAAACTAGGGATTCAGCAGCATGACCTGTCACCTATTGAGATTTTCAGAAGCCAGCAGGAAAAAAAAAATTCAGTCCTCCCAAGAGCAAAGTGTGTGAATATACCTTCATAAAACACAGTAAACCCATGCAGTAAGGGAAATGATTGATAAGTTGAAACACATTAAGGTTAAAGTATTAGACATTAGAGAATTTTAATAAGGAAGACACAAACTGAGATGAGTTAACACTTTCTAGTGTAGTCATAATCAATATTTTAAATGCTTGAAAAGTGAGCAGAAACCTTGACTATTTGCTTTACAAAAAGATGCATGAAGTACAGTAAGTGCACTAAATAAATCAAATTTTGCTAGTTTTCAGAATAAAACCTAGGTGATAGTAGATAGATAAAGATAGCATTGATTTTTGAGAAATGACTAATATTAAAATGTCAGCAGTGAATCTTAAACACTGGCATTTGTGTTTATCTTTTACCTGTTTGAATTGTATGCATTACAGTTTGCAAAGCCTGGCATAATTTCATGTCGTGAAATATATGCAACATGTATACTCACAAATGCTAATATACTAATATAACATACTTTTTGAGATGAAATACTTTCATAACTCCACCTTTTTTAAGCAACAATATAGAAAAGTGTAGGAAATAATTCTAGATTGCATAATTTTATACATAATAACATTAAAAATGAAGGTGTTGTAATGCACAGAAAATCATGAATGAACATTAATAATATAGTTCAAATAAATATCAGATTGTAGAATATATTCAATATGATTTTATGTAAATTTCCAAAGCTTGAATAAAGGAAAGAGAGCTTAAGAAGTAGCTGTATATTTATTTTACCTTTGAAGAGAAAAATAATTTAAGTAAGAGCACTGTTAACCTGAGTGTAGGGTAAGACCTGTGATGTTGGAAATGTGCCATCATAAAGGAGAGGGCTTCTGGTATCATTCTCCAGATTTGTAATTATTGTTGTTCAGTATAAAATTCATATATTTTATGAATTCATAAACATTTTTATAGATTCAATTTTTATTAAACTATTTAAAAGGCCTATAAAAAGAGAGCTGTTCCCAAGATAGGTTTTTATTATTTCAAGCCAAATTTTGTCAAACTTCTGAGGACTAAATATTTTGTACAGTATAAAAACTACTATGTAGTAGAGAGAGAGATGAAGTACCTTTAAGTTTCAGCATTTGGATTCTGAAAAAGAATTAGATCTTCCTGAATCATTATTCAGGAATTTAGGTTTCTTTGTTTATTACTCTTCCGTCTCATAATTACCTTGCACGCATAGTCAATAATTAGTCACCACTACCACTATATCCAAATTTCAAACTAGGAAAATTAGGAATAAATTTATAGAAATTCAAGACCCATGAAGTGAGAGTGGCACACACCTCTTCTATCTGCCATTAATTGATACAGTCACATGACCAATATAACTTACATCCAAATGATAAATGTAGACCTCAACTATAAGCTGAATGATAACATTTCTGCTAAATGATAAGTGTATTACTAAAGACATACTGATAAAATATCACTCCTCACCCTGCAAATATAAGCATACAAAATAAATCATCAAAATACTGAGTCAAGTTGAGCAGATGAATACATCATGACCTGTTAAGGCTTTTCCCAGAAATGCAAAGATGAGTCAACATTAGAAAACATATCAATGTACTTCATTATATTGAAGCATTAAAAGGAAAAACATAAACAGACACTTTTTATTTCCTAAATTTTGAATTCACGATTTACCTCTCCATTTTAGACTTTCAAATACTAATAAATTCTTACTATCAGACTTCACAGTGAATTTCTAGTTTAATTAATACCCTGCCATGCTAATCAAATATTGATTCCTTTAAATTACCAAAAGAAGTAATAATATATGTGCTATGAATGTTGTTAATTTTGCTTGAAGTATATCAGAAACTTTATTAATATAGTAGAAGTATGTTACTTGATTCAAGCTAAATTTCTTTGTAATTTTTGGCTCAATGTAGCAATTTTCTTTTAAGTGCCCAATCACACTTGCTATTTGTCTATGATTCTTTGCTTATGGATAAATCTCTCTGAGAGATTGTGCTATATTGTTTCACTTATTACAAATCTGCAGGATCCAATATGCAGTATAAGTTATAGTAGGTATACTTTCTGTTTTATATGCTGTCACTGTTTTAAAACACCTAAAAATTCCAGAACTTGATACTAGAAAGCATGGCAATTCACAGTGAAGTCATTGTACTCTCTTCATACTAAGCCATGCCATTCTATCTTCAGTGTTCAGAAATAAATGAGGCATGCTTCATGTTGACATACTTGCAGAACACTAGTTTGCTATAGGGCATGATGCCAATCTTTATTGTTCAACTAATTTAACAATTAATTTTCTGGAATTTTCACTAAAATAATAATCAAGACATAAATACTCCCAGGGCAAAGAAGGTTTATTCTGTAAGCTGCATAAAGTGCTTCAAATAAGCTTTTATCCATTTTTTATTTATTCCACCTGTCCTCATTCTTATACTCTGCCCTTATTGTACTATGATAACTTTACTTCTTTTTTTTATACATATATTTTTTTATATACATTTTGAACAAGGGTCTGTGGGTGGTTTGGAAAACAATGGCAACCTACAGAGGTTTAATGTTATATTAAACCTAGAAGGGTTTAATGTTACATTAAACCTAACCTACAGATGTTTAATGTTAAATTAAAATTAAAGATTCTTACATGCTGTGTGATTCATACCTCTAATCATACTGCTGACATTTTTTGGAACTTGATCCATCAAGAAAAGTGTGTGCTCATGCATGTGGGTGTACATATTGGTGAAGTACAGTATGTTCTTATGTGATGATTCATATGTTTGGAAGGATAATCTGTGGTTATCATTTAAATTAGGAATGCAGAGAATCAAAAAACAAAGAGTAGTGATTTAACAGTTAGTATAAAGAAACTACTAGTGTCAAGATGCACTGAAGGAAGAGCAGTGCTTTTTGTCTTTCACATTTATAATTCCCCTGTTACAAAACTATGATTACACAGAAGAATTAACTTTGCATTGCAAAAGAAACAATGCTAGGATTCTGCAAGTGCTGAACCTACTTTTTTTTAAAAGTGGACAACTGTCTTTTTCAACCATAAAAGTGAGAAAGAAAACAAACGAAAAATTTTAACTCTTTTTGCAAATTAATGGGTTCATAAAGTTATGGAAGAAACATTTGTAGATCTAACTTATGAGTAAGAACTAGAATTTGAATGTTTTGCTCACAGCTACAAAATACAATATGAGTTTACTTTTCTTGTAAATTATGTGGTGCTTTTACAATTCAAATGCTACAGTCAAACTCAATTTTTATTTGAATATCTTTTGTGTATGATGAAATCTGAGATGTGAATGATTTGCAAAAAGTAAACATCAACTATGATAATTTGTTAGTTTAGTTGTTAGGTTGTGATTTTAAATAGATGAATGGTTATTAATAAATGTGAATTTTAAAACGCAGTTACCCATTAGTGATTCATTGTACAATGCTACATATGATCAATATTCATTATTCAGTGACTACGTTGCAGATTTTATTGATTTGGTTTCTTCCTTGTCAAGGCATTTTAAGACTTACTTAATTAAAACGTTGTAGGGACTGGCTGGGAGGAGCCAACCAACAAGCCAACTAGCCAGTGTTTCTGGTAATCCACACAAGCCATGTGGGGTCCAGGAAGAGAAAAGTCAGATAGAACCTACCGAGAATTGGCCATGCAGGTACTGGGAAGAGCTGACCAACAAGCCAGCTATCTGGCCTTTTTGATAAACCATGCCAGCCATGTGGAGCCCAGGAAGAAAAAAGTCAGATAGCACCTCCCAAGAACTGGCCATGCTGGGACTGTGAGGAGCACACCAAGAATCCAACTAGCCAGGCTTTTTGATAAGCCACACAAGCAATGCAGGGTCCAGTAAGAGCAAATTCAGATCATGCCTCCCAAGAATCGGCCATGCTGGGATTGGAAGAAGCTAACATACAAGCCAGCAAGCCAGTCTTTGTGGTAAGCCACACAAGCCATGCAGAGCCCAGGAAGAAGAAAGTCAGACAGCACCTCCTATGAACAACACGCCTGCCCCCCATAAGCAAGTAACTGGTTTGGAGGACAAGTTGAGTTGATAACAGCTGAGTTACAAAAAGCAACTCAATGCTTTTATTGTTTGGTTGCCTTTGCAGGCCTGGGGCCAGTGGTCTGAGCATCTATAGGGAGGATAACAGTATGCAATATAGCAAATACAGGGGATTTCCTTCTATATGGTTTCAGAAATCCAATACTGTTCTCACTGTTTTGTTTTGTTCTGATTGTTTTGTTTTATTCAATATTCTGTTTTGATTAGTTTTATTCTGTTTTGTTTTGGTTTGATTTTGCTCTATTTGATGGAATGGACAACTACTGTGAAGACAACAAGATATACCTTGGTACCCATTGCTGTTTTCCCATTATCCTGCTTTGAAGTTCTCTAAAATTTCACTGCTTTGTTTTGATTGGATTAATTCTGTTTCGTTTCATTGAGTTTTACTATCTATAAATTAAGTGAAAAAAATAAAATGTACAATTTTATAGTTTTCTGATTCAGGTAAAATTTTAGACTACAATTCAAGAAACAAACTTTACTGATGCAATTTAATTGTATAGTTTTCTATTTGCTCTAGTTGATGGAGTACATGCTTAATTGATTGTAATGACTACTTCACAGACAAAAATTTACAGTTTCCATCAATAGCAAAACATATTTTCGTATCTTGATTTTTCTAGTAGACTATTGAAAGTGTGTGTCAAATATCTTGAGAATACATGATCTGTTGCTTAAACGATTACTATTTTATTGCTATTATTTTTGTTTTGTTTAAAGAGTTTCTCAGTCTTCTAAGCATTCTAATGATATTAGCTCTTGATTTGTTTTTGATTGATGTGTTAGTTGTACATATATATGTGGTACAATGGGATATTTCTGTACATGTATATATTATGTAATAAACATATCAAGGCGACCAGTATGTCCTTCATTGGAATATCTATTATTTCTTTTTTTGCAACAACATTTTACAAATCTTCTCATCTGGTTATTTTAAAATGTATAATTAATTATTGCTAAATATAGCCATATATTGGTGCAATACAGCACCAAAATTCATCTCTCTATTTAACATTAATATTACACTCAATAACTATTCTCTTCCCATGGCTTGTGGTAGATACTTCTATAATTTTTTATAGATTTCTGAACAAAAATGAGAACATGTGATATTTTTCTTTCTGTACTTGGCTTATTTCACTTAACATAATGTCTTCAATGTTCACCCATGTTGCTGCAAATGACAGGACTGTATCCTCTTTATGGTTTACTAGTATTCAATTGTTTATACGTGCCAAATACTCTTTGTTCATTCATTTAATGATCCACATCTAGGTTCATTTTATAGTGACCAGAATAACAGACATGAAAGTAAAAATGTTTATTGATATATTTATTTCATTTCCTTTGAATAAACCAGACATAATTGAAACATTTTGTCAATGTTTAAATTCACTCTCATTTCAAACACATTTATCATTCTTGCCACTATGTGAAGCAGTTCTGTGAGGTATCTTTCCTGAGTGAAGTGTCTCCACCTGCACTGTACTGACTACCTCTGTGTCCTGAATCAGTTCAAAATATTTACCTTTCATGATCATTTTACTTTGGGGGAAGACCTACAAGTGGCACAATGCCAGAACTGGTGAATAAGATGTATGAGGGCACACTTAATTACAGTATGTATTTTGCTGTAGTTTTTTTAATGATTCATTTCAATCACACTTACTAGACCCAGTGGTAAGTTTGATGGATCCTATGGTAGTTGTACTTTTAATTTCTTGAGGATTCATTCTACTGTTTCCCATAATGGTTACTGATATCCCTAGCCACTAACAACATGTAAAATTCTCTTTTCTTCACATTCTTGCCAACATTTGCTCTTTTTTATGGCAGGCAGATTTACTCCACTGAGTTGATTGCAAGTACAATGGTAGTAATTTTGGATTGTATCATCCCTAATAATTAGTGATGCTGAGCATTTATCATATGCCTTTTGGAAACTTGAATTTTTTTGTTTTTGAGAAATGTCTCTTTTCATCTGTTGTCCATTTTAACTGTGTTATTAATTTTCTTTTTCAAGTATCAAAAGCAGAAACACTATTCATAGCAGTATACTTGTCTAAGATACTTAACGTAATTGCCTTTTTTGACTTCTTAGATGTTTTACATTTATCTTTCAATTGGAATCATTTAAAAATTTTTAAGTGAAAAAGAAAAACAATTTCTTGAAATAAAGACGCTCAAACTCTCACACTGTCATTTCTTCATTTTAAAATATTTGGACCATCTCAATAGTTTCAGATTAGTTGAAAGAGACCATAGATATAATTGTGAAGACTAATTTAAATTCCTAAATTTTATATCAAAATATGTAGAAACTTAGCCAGCGCTCTTTGACAAGACACAGAAAGAAAAACACAATTTGTATCATATCAGGTTTCTTAGAAACTTAAAATTCTTCAACTGATTAGCAAATAGTAGCAATATTGTCAATAATATATAAACCTATGCCCAATCCAAAAAACATAATTTCATACTACGGAATTACCCTTTCATCAGTTAGGGTGGCATCAATAATTAGGAAAATACATCCATTGGTTTATTATTTTCTTTTAAAGAAATGTGTATTGACTGCAGAACTTACCTGATTTTCAGTTCAAGCTTAGCATCATCACTATAAAGCCTGTTTATATGTCAATGATACTCTGAAAGATAATGACAGGTTGTTGATTATTTTATGTGTTTTTGTACAACACACAAGCAATAACTATCTCAGCTGTTACTTTCAAATGTTTCTCCTACCTTTTCTCATTCTGTTGCTAATTCAACTCTGCCTGACTACTTGTTGGTTGTACAGTGGAACCTCAGTTAATGAACTTAATTGTTTTATGATTTTGGAGAAGATAACTGCATTTGTGTTTGTATGGGGGAAATAGCTGTGGTCATGTTTGTCACCTGATACGGAGTTTGCAAATGGCACCAAAATGCCTCTTCTGTTTGCGAGCTGAATTGTTTGCAAGCAGAGGTGTTTTGTACGCTGAGGTATTACTGTACTGCCCTTACCATGTACAACAAAAGAAAATGTATGACGTCTTCATAGAAGCGAGTAATACCAATTCTGGGCTAGTCTGTCGTTCAGACTCAGGGCATTTCATTTATTGTGTAAATAATCAATTATAACAATATGAACTTTACTAGAATGATTTCCTAATTTATAAAACATTATGAACAATAGTCTGACCTTATAAGGCAAGATGTTGGAATTAAATGTGCTAATGGATCCAAGGTACTTAGAGTACTTGTTTCTACATGGTCATTACTTTGTAAGTATTATTTATGATAGTGATTATGATGACTTATTGTATTATTTATTTTTGATCAGTATTTTACTTATTAGTTTGTTGGTAACACATAATGATTACATTTAATGTGGGGAGCTGGCGTATATACATAAAGAGCTAAATTCATTTTCTGTCTCCTACCCAACCATTCTCTCCCTGTTCTTTTCAACTCCTGGTCGCCTTCACAGTTGCAAAAACTATTTCCATTTCTTTAAATTCCTTTTTTCTGTCCCCTTTCTTTCCCTTCTTTTCCTCTCCATCCTCCATTTCTTGTTCCCCTTCCCATTCTCACCGTTTCCTATTATGTATCTTTTATTTTACTCTCAATTTATTTTTTGAGTTTCTCATATAAGTGAAATCAGGTAATATTCACAATTCTGGTAATTAGGTCAGAGAACATGTAGAATATACATATGTACATACGAAATATGCATATGTTCCCGTTCTTCCTTTTCTTGTTAGTATTGCTATCATTTTAACATCTGCTCACCTTTTTTGCCTCTAAAGAGTTCTAATTTTACTGATGAATCTCAGGATGCTGACAGTTTACTTATGTACATCTTTACCCAGCATACCCTCATGTGCAAGGGCCACATAATGTACAACTGGAAAAAATACTTTTATCCCTCTAGGGGTTCTAAATACCATAATCAATAGGTAATAAATAGACTCATACTTTACTGAGAATCTTGTGTATAATAAATGATTAAGTATAATTTATTGATGGACAAATTGGCCAGAAAAGCAATGTCTAATAACACTAGAGTTTGCCAGGCACATAGGGAGATAAAAATTAATATATTTTATAAATGCAAAATAAGTAACTACATGATAAAAGTAATTTAAAATTTGCAAACCCAAAAGAAAATATAATTTACAACCTGTCAGTTATACTTTTAAACTGACACTATAGAAACTCTCTTGCGTTTCACAAGAGTTGTGTGAAGAAAATTCATTGTATCTATTTTTTTAAAGTTTGAACTGTTCTTTAAAAACAGAAATCATAAATGTTATTTAAAAATGAACAAATTAATTATATTACATCTTATTCTAACAGTGGAATAGTACATAGTAATTAAACAAGTTTAATCTATGTACATTTATGAATCAATGTCAAAGATATGTTATCTCTAAGTATCCAAATATGAAATATTATTTGAATGAAACAGTTTTTTATAACTATCAAGGAATATAAAAAATTCATATTTATTCTTTTATATAAATTTTCAGATAAATTTTATGGTAGGTGTTGCCTTTTGACAGATATGGTAGACAAAATATGAAGTGTCTTGCAGGCAGCAACACTTTTTTTTTAGAGAAAAGTGATCTGAAGGAAATTTTAACTATTTTTTCTATTATTATATATATAGAAAAGAGCCGTAAGTTATATGTCTCCTGTATATTCAAAGTAATACATAGGAATTTAAAAATAAAACACAAAACCCCCAACAATATGTTCTCTTGACCTTGAAAGCCATTCCTTATAGTTCTTGTCTCTCAACATTTCAGAATAGACAAGGGTCTTATTAAAGTTGAAAGTTATACTATTTCTGTTTTTCAATTTTTCTCCATCAGTTCACGTATTCTTCAAAATGTTTTTCTGGGATTACTATGCTAACACCAAACAAAATGTCTTTCTAAGATATCAATAGAGAAATCCCCATGATTAAGTCTAGTATACAAGCGTGACTTCATATAAACGTGTACTCAAAGTTGATTCTCTCCTGAATTTTCGTTTACTTTTTTGGTTATAAATTTTTTGCCTCTTCTTCAAACTAAAACAATATCCCACAGATTCTTCCCTAAACCTTCCTTCTCACTGTACACAAATTTATTCATTCATAATTCTCTTCAAAACATGCAGAATCTAAAATCTCATATCAAGCCCAAACTTCTCTACAAACTGTATATTTCTAAACATGGTACTCATATCTCCCTATAAATATTGCTCATACTTCTTAAACTTAGTACAAAATTAATTTTTATTTTCTTATTAAAAACTTACACTTCCTCAATATTACCTCAGGCAGGAATATTATTCATACTTAATATTGCTACTAGATATCCTGACATGTAATTTTTCTTCATTCTCATACATCAGAGTACAGGTTTTTTTTTTTTTTTGAACCAGGTTTCGAACTCAAAACCTTGAGCTTTCCAGGCAGGTGCTTACGCCACTAAGCTAAAGCTCTGGCCCAATTTTTGAGATAGGGTATCACTATGCAGTTAGGCTGGCCTTGAATTCACTTTGCAGCCTAGGCTGGTCTCGAACTCACAATGATCCACCTGCCTCAGCTTCCTGAGTGCTGGGATTAAAGATGTACGCCACCGTGCCTCGCTGGATATTCTTTTTGAACCATCTCTCTCTTCACCTACTGACACTGACACCGCCTAACACAGATTAGTACAGTCTTCTCTTTAAACATTTGTGGTGCACCAACTGGTCTTGCACTTCTCTCATTGGCCTCTTCAATTCATTTCTTGTATAGCGGTCAGCGTGACACTTTGTGGAATGTATCCGTTCATGTCTTACAACCTCAAATTTGATAATTGTATCCTACCACACTTAGGACCATCAATAAGTCCATATCCACAAAGGTTTGACTGTAGAGGATTCTCTGATGCTTTCAACATTCATTACAAACTCATTTTCCTTTTCTTCATTAGTATCCAGTCCTCTTTACTTATTAAGATGCTTGAAAGTACTGTGTTCTATCCTCTCACATTGGTTTCCACTTGCAGCCCCACTTGTTGGAATTGCTTTCCCCCATCCCTGGTCCTAGTTAAATGTTATGCATACATCGCATTTCAACTCTAGCAACACAGTTCCTAGAAAGAACAGCTGAGTCCTCCACTGAACTGTACACATTTTCTCATTTGTAACACTTATAACTCTTTATTTGTAGAGTAATACAAGTTTCATTACCATTTTAGTAGCACAGGATGATACCAGTGTCACTAATATTATAAAAACAAAGTCATGCCAGAAAATACAGTTTTTCTGACTGAGTTAGACATACCATATAAATCTTTTATTGTATCCATGTTAAGGGTGAAATCTATCAAATACAAATTATTCCACTAGTGTATTTACTTGCTGGTTTAATTCCTAAAATTCTAAAATGCAGTAATGTATTTATATTATTATTATATACCGTGTAGGTAGATATGCTATCCTCATATATGGGCTCTGCAGTTAACTTTTTGTATGACATTGAGGAAGTTATTTAAATGTCAGGATCTTTCTTTCAAGAGTACAAATAAGACATGTAATTAAGTTTAATGGCTAAACAGCATAATAAATGTAAAGTATGGTATATAGCATAGCCACTGGCATTAATAGTTTGAAAACAGTTGGCCACTCATATCTATTATTCTGCTCAATTTATTGCTCTAGACTGTGTGTTGCGTTCACCTCCTAATGCATACTAAAGGACCTATAACATGATGAAAGAAAAGAGAGAGAATCGTTGACAAAAATGAATGTGCATATTTAATAAATTATTTTATACAAGTAATTGACAATTCTGTGCCTAAATTTAGGGTGAATTTCTATATAAAATGGACTCATGTGAGATCTAGTCCAACCACAAAGAGAACCAAAATATTCATTATATTATAAAGGTACTTATCTAAGTAAGTATTTTTTTGTTGATATTCATAAAATGTCCACAATACTGTAAGAATAAACTCTTTTGAAATACAAAAGAATCCAGAATTGCATACATTTTTGGTTTAACATTCTTATTCATAAAATACCCATAAATGTGATGTGAAAAATAACTTCTGTAACAAAATAATTTTGTATAATTCTATTAAACAAAACTAATACAATTTAAAAATTAATGTAGAATTTTTCATATCCTTAAGATTTTGATATTTTAAAGTATAAGTAGAGAAGGCAAATAAACTTTGAATACTTTTATAAATGATCTTGTTCTGAGTAAACATTTATTGAAAAACATCAATAAAGAAAGAGGATCTTTAAAGAAGGAAGAGAAAGAGAAATCTTTGGTTTGACAAATTACTTTTCTTAGTTTTGTCTTATAAAAAATCAAACTCCATTCTTTAATCTATTAATTAGAAGCATGATCTCCTCTTGCACTTTGTTGTGAAAGTCAAGATGAATCATAGTTATAAAACACCTAGAAAATTAGCGGAACTTGCAATATAGAAAGTATTAGAGCAATTTCATGTAAGACTACATGGGACTCACATTCATATTGCTAAATTAGTTAGATCAAATAAGATCTAAACTATCTTGTCCAATTTCAAAAATAAAAATGTATGAAATATTCTGGAAATTTGTAAGTAATAGTTCCTTCAATTTCATAATGACTACATAGCATAGCATCTCAAACTCTGAAAGTGCCAGAGATCATTCCTGTATGTGGTAATCCCCCAAGTTGGTTAGAGTCAGGCTTCTAAGAGTATGTAGTAATCCCCCAAGTTGGTTAGAGTCAGGCTTCTAAGAGTATGCATTACCATGTGGGTCTGCAGTAATGGCTATGGGGCTGATACCAGCCTGTACTGCAGATTGATGTGAGTGACAGCATGCAGAGAATATATTTCAAAAGTCACCTTTTCTTCTACTGCAACAACTTCCAGGCCAATGCAAGGCTATCATGTTCAAGAATTTTTGAACATTTTCAACAAATACAGAGATTTTCTTAGTGAGGGCATAAAACAATTTTGGAAGACCCTAATTTTCCTTTTGGTTAGTTTTTATGTTCATGTGTATTTAAAACTTTCTGCTGTCCTTGAATGTATTCAAAGTCTTTTCCAAAAAATAATTTGCACTCTAATTTTTTGGTATTATTAATGAGTATAATAAAATAATTAATAATTAAATCCCTGAATCACACATAACTTAATTTTATTTGAACATAACTTAAAGCTGATTTCCTCTCCAATTTCAAACTGAAAAACACTTTTTCCATCTTAGAAAATTCTCAGCATTACACAGCAAAAACAAAATCCCTAGGTACATAAGGTGCTTTATCATTAAATAACAATTCTAATTATCCTTAAGGGAATACGATTCTCCAATTTCAAAATATAAGCTATTCTAGGAAAAACAGGTGTGCACTTTAACTTTTGTTTGAATAAAAATTAGATCCTTATAGATCTAATTTGAGATTATTGTAAAAGGATTAGACCCTTTTACTTACAGTTTGAATAAAAATTAGAATGAAATAAATTCTCAGCCTAAGGGAACAATTCATGCACATTTACCATTTGCATTGTGCATCTTTTGTTATCTAAATACATCATAAGAATGGCAACAAGAATTTTTATAGTCTATAATACATTTTCATTTGATGATATGCTTTTGCTCTTCACATTGTCTATTTCAGCACTACAGAAAAATTTTAGATGTTATTTTTATACTTCGAAATTATTGGTGGGAGATTTTTGTTGCTATAAATGTCTTATTGGAATCATTGTTAACAACTGATCACTTTAGCATAACTAAATAGAGCAGTCATGGGAAGACATTTAAACTTCTGTCATTTCCCTCAGTTCCACTAATTAATAGTTTAGAATATTAGGTTCTTTGTAATAGTTTCTCGTATAGAGATTTTAAGTGTTTCATAAGTAATTCTTGTAGGCTTCAAAATTTCTTTTCTAAAGACCTACATGGTTTAAGTATGATATAAAATATAAAAGTTAGCATGTATTTTAAAATGGAAATGCAAAAACACACAGTGTGTCAGTTTCTGGTCACTGAAATGACTAAGATAAGTTGAAGTTGGCTTTTGTTTTGACTTGAAGCTCGAAAGATAGGTTCTAAATTTATCTACGTCTGTGAATAACATGTCTGCACCATGCAAATGACATGGTACAGATTTAAAGTATCAGTTTAAAGCAAATTAAGAAATTAACATGGTAGAGATTTAAAGTACTAATTTAGAGCAAATCAAGCAATCTATACACTTAAATGTTATGTATTTCACAAATACTGAATTGGTTTGGCGTAATTTTATCTTTACTGATATAAAATTATGCAAACAGGTACTGAGTAAAAGTTTTTTAAAATCCCTCATTAATCAATTGTTTCGGATAGTTTAATAATAGTCATTCGAATCCACGAAGCCATTTTTTAGTGATAGAATCATATTTATCTACTTAAAAGTGGTAGGTTTTAAAAAATAAACAATATAATTAAACTCATAACTTTCTCTTTTAAATCATTCATTAGGCACTTGAATGAACTCATTCAAGCAATTAAAACGTTCAGTATTTCTCTTTCTGCCAAGATCGAGTGACAGGAATATATTCATCCGTACCACTTAAAACTATGAAAAACATGACATACAAGACATGTCTTTCATGACACTGGGCTTCAGTAAGGAAATCAGTGGTCTCGTAGAGATTAAAATGACCCTGTGATTAACACACGCTGATAATATTTATGGGCTGGGGAATGCGGACACCGGTGAAAAATAAACTCCCTGAACTGAAGATATAAACCCAATTGTCTCGGAGGCATACTTAACTGACATGAAGAGCACAGTGATAGATAGAAGAGAAACGCGCAAAGAACTGCAAAGTTGTGCAGAAGGTTTGCTTAAGAAGTTAGCTGATTTCTCATCAGTCTGTGTATGTAAAAAAATTACTCAAGTCTGGGAAAAGAGTTGTCAAACAGAAAGAAAAAAAAAAAAGATGAGAAATAACAGTGCCCAGTAATCACGCAGGTCTGAGAATACTGAATGTTCTCTACAAATTATTCAGCTTCACTATTCACAGGACACGGTGTAAATTGCAATAACTGATCTCACCTCGATGGAAGGTAATAATTAGCCCTAGACGAGTGTTTGCTCTCCTCCTAACAAATCTTAAGCAAAACCCAAAAGGGATATTTCTGTATTCAGCATAATTTATTTTAAACACAAAACTGCAATTAGTCCTCAAGAATTGTTACAGCATGTAATATTCATACCTGAAACAATGATTTTAGTTATTAAACTTTCCTTGCTTAACTTTGCCAGTTTTTTTTCTGTTATTTTCTTATATTTTTTTTTCTTTTAAATGCTACACTTGGATACTTTAAGTAGTAAGGAGTTCCATTTATAAATTTGTTGTATACTACATCAATTATAACTGCTTTCTCAATTGGCCAATTGAACCTTAAGATCATTACTAGTTACTTTTTTAATATTTTTATTACAAAAATGATGGATAGTCACTGAAGAAAATTTAGTATTAGTAATAATAAGATAATTGTAAACATACCTTACAAAAAAAAAAAAACTAGATAAAGATACCTGCACTAGTCAATTTTATCATATTTTCTATGTATAAAGAACACATTTATTCCCTTATTTATTTACTTAGGCTTTTTATTTCTTCTAGAGTCAGTTTCATAGTTTGTATTTTCTTGAAATTTACTTCAGGTAAGTTATTAATTGTTTAGCATTTTTTTGTTTATAGAAATACTTTATTTCTTTCACAAATTTTTGTAAGGTCGGTAGTGTTTCCTCCTGATTTGAATTTTAGCTCTTTTAACTCATTTTCCATAAATTCAGAAAATTTTTATAAAACAGAAAGTGAGAGTATACAGACATACTTTCTGAAAGAATAATTCCCAAATTTGCAATTTCTAAATCCTATTTTTAGAAAACTATTGAGCAAGGTGATGAAAATAATTAATAAATAACATGAGTTATTTTCGCATCATAAAATAACCATTTTATATTTATATATTTCACGTTGATTATCAGATGAAAAATTTATCTTTTCAAACTATAGATATACATTATAAGTTATTGATAGGATGCAGAAACACAGAACATAAACTGGCCAATAAAAAGCTTTTCATAGGATTATCATGTATTCTATTTTATTGTTCTTCAACACATACACAGATATTTATAAAGTACTACATCAGAAGCTGAATTATTGGAAAAGAAATATGAATCAGTTTATACACTTTCTATAATAAATGATCAAAATGACATTGCAAGTCAATGCATTTTACCAAACTGTTATCACTAAATAATCATTTAGAGTAGTTTAAAAATGTTTTAAAGAACTCCTGACAGAATTTTGTTTGTCAAATTTTCTCTTAAAAAATAAATTTCTGACCAGGGATTTAGCTCAGTGGCCTAAGCGCCTGCCTGGCAGGCATGAGGTTGTGAGTTCCATCCCTGGTACCAAAAAAAAACCCAAAACAAAAAAAATAAATTTCTGGAGAAGGAATTGGTGCATAAAGCATATTTCAGTTTGATAAATATTGATAAATCACTTTTGAAAAAATAAAAATTATAATTTTCCAGTATTCAAAACCCTGAAATGAAAGCATGTTTTTTTCTAGTACAGTCTGGAAATGAACCCAAATATTTTTATTTGTCATGATGACACACTATTTCTCATCTAATTAGTCAATTCAAATGGGATAACCATTTAAAACGTTTTTTCTCCTATTCTTCCCAACATCTCATTTGTGCTCTTCCAGTGATCCTTGAAGTGCTTTTGGTTTTGCCTCTTTGACCTCTCATAGCACAATTTCATTGTCTTTTTTTCCCAAATTTAATACATTTCTATTATATCATGAGCATTTTATTAGGTTTATTGATTCTACTGCTTACTATTCAAAATTTTCTTTGGTAATGTCTCATTTTCTTTGAGTTAAAATATATTGTCTTTAATTTTCATATACTTTTTTGTGTGTATGATATGTTCTTTGAATTCTTACATGTCCCTAAATATCTGCATTTCTACCTAAATTTGAGTCTGTGTTTACTACATCTTATTCTCAGTTGTTGAAGTTTCTAGTCCATGGTTTTCCATCATCTCATTCTGTAGATGACAAAGTCAAAGCAGCTGACAATGATTCTTTACTCATGAGATTATTTTCTTGAGATGCATGTGACTTTTAATTTTCAATAGAATAAAGGAAATTTATAGTGTATACTGAGTTAAATTTTGAGTTTCTTAATATTTCCAGACTTTAGTGATACATTTCATGCTAGAACTTCAGGACTTTCTGTAATTCAATGAGCATTGGTTTGTGTTTGTAGATTTAATCTATTTTGTTTTCATTCCTGATATTTTATATATTTATATTATATATATGTGTGTGTACACATATATATATATTAGGTCTCATGAATATTTCTTCAAAGTCCTTCATCTGCACTTACACTTACAAAGCACCTATTTCTTTCTTTTTTTTTTTTTTTTTTTTTTTTTTTTTTTTTTTTTTTTTTTTTTTTTTTTTTTTTTTTTTTTTTTTTTTTTTTTTTTTTTTTTTTTTTTTTTTTTTTTTTTTTTTTTT
>RJWM01019428.1:0-39073 GCA_004363535.1 Dasyprocta punctata
CCAATGACAATAATATTGGGGCTCATAGACAAGACAGAGGACAATCCCACCTATTTGCTACACTAGAAAATGTCATCTACCAAAGAGATGCTGAGACTGTGGGCACCAGGCCTGCAAAACAATCCAGCAATACAAGCATTTGTAACCCAGTTGCCATGAACCCAGCAGGTCCTCTCGGCAAGCAGAATGCTCGGCGGGGGGAGGGGGGGAGTGCTCGATTCATAGCCCGCGCACCGGCAGCAGTATGGGACGCAAGTCTTTCTCTCCTCCTGGAGTCCCCCGGGTCGCGCAGACTCACCAGGGGGGTAGGCGGGCTTGCTTGTGGTTGCTGCCTCTCGGCCCAAGCTATTGATTTTTGAGTGCTGACTTTGTATCCAGCTACACTGGTGAATTTGCTTATTAACTCTAGTGGTCTTTAGGTGGAGTTTTTGGGGTCTTCTATGTAGAGTATCATGTCATCTGCAAATAATAATTTAACTTCTTCCTTTCCTATCTTTATTCCTTTTATTTCTATCTCTTGTCTAATTGCTCTGGCTAGCATTTTCAGAACTATATTGAATAGGAGTGGTGATAGTGGACATCCTTGTCTTGTTCCTGATTTTAGAGTGAAAGCTTTCAGTTCTTGTCCATCCGTTTAGATGTTGGCCATTGGTTTGTCTAAATGGCTTTAATCAGATTGAGGTGGAGACCATATATTCTGGTTTTCTGTAGGGTTTTTATCATGAATGAGTGTTGAACTTTATCAAAGCCTTTTTGGCACCTATTGAGATGATTATGTGACTTTTGTCTGTGGCTCTGTTTATATGGTATATTACATTTATTGATTTGTGTATGTTGAACCATCCCCACATTCCTGGGGTGAATCCCACTTAGTCATGGTGTATAATCTTCTTGATGGTTTGCTGCATGCTGATTGCTAGTATTTTATTGAGAATTTTTGCACCTATGTTCACTAGAGAATTGGCCTGTAGTTCTCCTTTTTGGTTGGGTCTCTCTCTGGTTTAGGTATCAGCTTCTTGGTAAGATTTGAATTACGTTTTAACTTCAGTAACTGATAATGGATTATTCAAAATTTTTATATCTTCTTGATTCAGCTTTTGTAATTCATATGTTTCTCAGAATCTGCCCATTTTCTGTGTTTTCCAGCCTGTGAGTAAAGGTTTTCGAAGTAGGTATTGATGATCTTCTGCATTTCCACAGAATCTGTAGTAATTTCACCCTTTTCATTCCTCATTGCATAAATTTGAGTTTTTTTCTTTCCTTTTCTTGATAAAGTTGGCTAGGGGTTTATCAATTTTGTTTATTCTTTCAAAGAACCAACTCTTCAACTCATTAATTCTTTGTATTGTTTTCTTAGTCTCAATTGCATTAATTTCTGCTCTGATCTTTATAATCTCCTCCCTTATATGAGCTTTGATCTTGATTTGCTCTTCTTTTTCTAGAAGCTTGAGGTACAACATTAGATCATTTATTTGTGTTTATTCTGTTTTCCCGATGTGACAATTCATTGCTATATATTTCCCTCTTAGGACCGCTTTCATTGTGTTTCACAAGTTTTGGTATGTTGTAGCTGCATTTTCATTTAATTGTAGATATTGCTTAATTTCTTCTTTAATTTCATCCATAGCCTATTGGTTGTTCAGGAGGGTGTTATTTACTTTTCATGTGTTTATGTCTGTTTTGCAGTTTCTTTTGCCATTAACTTCCAATTTCAGTACACTATGGTCAGATAACATGCATGGAATAATTTCAGTCCCTTTGCATTTACTTAAGCATGTTCTATGGGCTAATACATGGTCTATTTTAGAGAAGGTATAATGTGCCCCTGAGAAGAATGTGTATTCTGATGTTGTTGGGTGGAACATTCTGTAAACATCTAGCAAGTCCATTTGTTCACAGGTTTGATTTAGTTCTGTTATTTCTTTGATGAATTTTTGTCTAGTCAATCTATGTCTTTGTGACAATGGGGCATTAAGGTTCCCTGTTACAATTGTGTTATTGTATATTTCATTTTTCATGTCTATTAGTATTTGTCTTATTTAGTTGGGTGCTCCTGTACTTCGTGCATATATACTTATGATTGTTATCTCCTGCTCTTGAATTTTTCCTCTAATTAGTTGGTAGTGACCTTCTTTATCTCTTTTGATCATTTTTGGTTTGACGTTCACATTGTCTGTAAACAGAATAGCTACCCCTACTTTTTTCTGGATACTTGTCACATGGTATATTGTTTTCCATCCTTTGACTTTCAATCTATGAGTTTCTAAGTTAGATGTGCTTCTTGTATACAGCATATTGTTCGATCTTATTTCTTGATCCATTCTGCCAATCTATTTCTTTTAATTGGTGAATTGAGGCCATTTACATTGATAGTTATAACTGATATGTATTGGCTTATCTTTGTCATGTTATTTTCTTGTTACTCAATCCCCGCTTTTCCCCTTTAATTGCTTGCCTTGCTGGTGGTTTTTTGCTGTTGTTCTGAGAATTGTGGTCATTTTTATCTCTATCTAGTATGTCTTTCAGTACTCTTTCAAGGGTTGGTTTGGTAAACATGGATTTCTTTAGTTGTTCTTTGTCATGAAAGTATCTTATTTCTCCATTAATTTTGAGAGATAGTTTTGCAGAGTACATCAATCTAGGTTGAAAGTTGTTTTCTTTCAGAGCTTGAAACTCTTCACTCCAAGCTTGTCTTGACTTGAGGGTTTATGTTGAGAAGTCAGCCATGATTCTAATGGGCTTTCCTTGATGGGTGATCTGTTTCTTTTCTCTAACAGCTTTTAGTATTCTGCTTTTATGCTGAATTTCTGGGATCTTGATTATTATATGTGTGGATGTAGATTTACTTTGGTTATGGCTGTTTGGAGTTCTATATGCCTCACTTATCTGTATATCAGATTCTTTTCCCATGTTTGGGAAATTTTCTACTATTACTTCTATAAATAGTTTTTTTATGTCATTTGCCTTGACTCCTGCATTTTCATTGACACTTATCAGTCTTATATTGTTTTTCTTTGCAATGTCTTGGAGCTGCTGAATTATTTCATGGTCCTTGTTATTTTTAAGAGTTCTTTCCTCTTGTGCTCACTAGCTGCGATCCTGTCTTTAAGGTCTGAAAGTCTGTCTTCAGTTTTGTTCAAGTGGTTTTGCCAGCTTTCAATGGAATTTTTAATTTCCTGGATATCTCTTTGAATCTATTTCACACATTCTATTTCTTTCCTATATTGTTCATTCAAGGTTTCCATCATTTTTGTGTGCTTCTGTACTTTTATATCTATGTCTTCTCTAGCTATGCAGAGCAATTCCTTCATTAATGTTGTCATTTCTTTCTTTACCTGAGAGATTATTTCTGATCTGATTTCCTCTGTAGCCTCATGGATTTGTTTCTTTACTTCACTTGCTATCTCTTCAGAAATTTCAGGTGTGTGACTTCCAATGTCTTCAATTTCTATGTCTCCTGTACTTGTTCCAGATGGGCTTGGGGTTTGAGATTGCAATTTTGCTTTTCCTTTCTGTCATTTTCACGTTTTGGTTAATATTTAGTTCTTTTCAATCCCACTAGTCTTGACTGTCTGTTGTGTGTGTCTTAGGGTCCTACTGTGTGTCTGCCTTTCACCCAGTTGCTGAGTCCTGCAGTATAGGGGAGGGGCCAGTTGCATGAGTCCTATATTTTTCCTAGGCTGACTAGCCTTGGAATATTGATTTGAGCCAACCCTTTGCTTATATTGTTACTGTGGCTTCAGGCTGTTCCAGGCTGCCAGATCCACCTGTCCATGGTGTGTGCCCCAGCTGGGACCCACCTGTGTCAGGGGGCTCTCGCAGGCCCTGCTGGGTTCCTTTGTGTGGGGGTAGGCCTTGCCAGCACTCTCGCCAGCCCACCCTGGGTTCTCTGTATGGAAGAAGGGCTCGCCTGTGCTCTTGCTGGCCCACCAAAGTCCTCTGGGTGGTGGAAGGGTTCGCTGAGGTTCCCACAAGCCCACCAAGGTACTTCAGGTGGTGGAAGGGGTCACTGATGCTCGTGTGGGCTGCAGAGGTCATCTGGGTGTGGGGGAGTGGCAGCTGATGCTTCCTTAAGCTGCTGAGGTCTTCTGGGTGTGGGAGAGGGGCAGCTTATGATCTCTTTGGCTGCTGAGGTGTTTTGGGTGAGGGCAAGAGGCCTTTTTTGGTCTTTTTGAGACAGGGTTTTACTATGCAGTTCAGTCTGGCCTTGAACTCATTTTGTTGCCCAGACTGGCCTTGAACTCACATCGATCCTTCTGCCTCAGTCTCCTGAGTGCTGGGATTACAGGTGTGGCCACCAAGCCCTGGAAAAGCTTTTTTTTTTTAATCACACAATAAGCAAATTGGTCATCCTATTTGGATAATCACTGTGCCAATTCACAGTCAAAGGAACCCAACAAAGCTTTTAATTTTTAAAAATTATTTTGGTTTTCTGAGACAGGGTCTCATTATGTAGTTTTGGTTGGACTTGAACTCACTATGTAGCCCAGGCTGGCCTAGAACTCACAATGATCCTCCAATTTCTGCCTCCTGAGTGCTGAGATTACAGGCATGCACCACTACATCCAGTCCAACAAAGCTTTTAAACTTTGCTAACCTAGTAATACTTTAGCTTTGTTAAAAGCTCAAGGTAATTATAGAGGCTTGCTCTTTTGTCTTTACTTGATTGTATATGTGAAAGACTTGTTTAGAATGCCTATTTTTTCAAGAATATTCAATGTTATAAAATTGTGTTGTTCATGAAAAATTGTTTTGACCATGTTTTTGTGTGTAGAAAAAAAGTGAAATTCAACATCTCATTTCTCTAGAACCCTTGAATTTTAGCCCTGATGCCTACCAAAAAGATATTTTCAAAATTTTATGCCTAAAAATTTTCAAATACACATGCCCACTGACCCAGCAATTCTTGTTCCAGAATTTGTTTCAAGGTTCATGATGTGGTGTTGTTCAAGATTATTCACAGCAGAGTTGTTTGTAATAGAAGGAAATCTTAAATAACCTAAATAAAAGATAATAAAGCAGTCACAGATGATATGTAAGTGAATGGGCATGGCCATGACTGTATTCCAACAATTCATTTACTACATCTATGTGATGGATTAAAAGAAATGAAGAAAATTTTTAGAATCTTACATATAACAAACTACAGGATCATTGTTAAGTGAAAATAGCGAAATGATGAATAGTATATATAATATCTTATTCTTTATTTAAAAAGGGAGAGGGAGAGAATAGATGCTATTGACTATATATGCAAAAAACACCTCTGGAAAGACACACACAAGAAACTACTAACACTGCTTGTCTCCAAAGGTGATGTGTGGTAACCAGCACCACAAAAGGAACTTTATAAGTCAGATGTTTCCCTTTAGAGACAAGTGGTTTCTCCAAACTTCCTTAGGCCCATGACATAAAAGCCTACCCCATCTCTCCTGAGTCCAGATGAATGGACAGAATATGCAGATGCTGGCACCAGAAGGTCAAGTCCAGTTTCATTTCCTTAGGCAAGAGAAGGAGGGATAAAACAAACCTGGATATGTCTATTATTTCATTACATTTCCTCTCCAGCACTGTGCCTTGCTATAAAAGACCCTAATGTATCTGTGCTCTGGGAGATGGTGATTTGAAACAAATGGGCCCTTCTACCTCCTTGGAGCTAGCTCTGAATAAATCCTTTTTACCTTTTTGTTTTTTTAACCAAAATAAATGGTCTCCTTTGATTTCGTCAGCAAATAAATCTGAGTATATGAACCTAAGTGGCCAGGGATGATATGTCAGTCAAGATTCAGCCAGAGAAACCTGTCTAGGTATTTCATTCAGAAAGAATATAGCAAGTTGACTATAGAGGTGATAGAGTCAAGACATCACACGGGAAACTATGAGATAACCCTGTACTATGAATAGCAGGAAATGATTGCCAACCTTAGGGCTAAAGGGATATAGGGAAGTGTTACCAGATCCCAGAAACTGGGTTGATTCAGCATTACTAAAACCATGGTGGAAGCTGCCCACCCAGAGTCGGAACCATAGAAGGCAGGGCTGACTAGGTGGAGCTGGAGCCAAGAAGGAAACTGCAGGAAACTTCTCAAAGCACAAGGGGAGAGAAATACCTTGGCTCTGCCCTTCTTGCACCATTCAGTCTTTAATAGTATCTGCCCCCCCACCCCCTGTCCCCTGCCCCCCGTCCCATTGCTGGAAGTTAATCAGAATCCACCAGGCAAATAAGCCTAGGATATGAAGCTTCCTGAAGTAATGAGAAAAATGGACAAAAAGCAGGGAATGGATCTGAGTAGAAGTGCACAAGTGACAGGCCTAGAGGGGAACGTGTTGACCTAGGAAATAGCAGTAGCAGTGAGACATTTTAATATCCTCTCTTGTGCTTTCTGAATTTTGAATCCTATGAATATATTGCCTACTATATTGGGTAAAATTAAATATATGTAAGATAAACAAACACCTAACAGAGTGTACATTTTGTTTTTGCTTTGCTTTTTTTTGACACAGGGTCTCACTATGTATCCCAGACGGGCCTCAAACTCACAATGATCTTCCTGCCTCATTCTCTTGAGTGCTGGGATTACAGGCATGCATCCCCATGTCCAGCTTACATTTTAAATTAAAACAGGAAATCACAAAGAAGTGTCAAACTAGAACAACTAATAACTAACAGGGCAATAGTGGCAGTATGGTGCACATGTGCAATGAGTTACCAGGCAGCTGTTCAAAACAATGGACCACAGCATGCCTACAGAAGGACACACAACAAAGTGGTTATAATTGATGCCCAAGAGGAGATAGGTTGAATAGTTGTGGGACAGATAAGAAGGCTGGGGGACAGAGAATGCCACAGTGAAAACACTATGCCTTTTTACACCTTCTAATTAGCTGCCATGTAGATATATTGCCCATTCAAAACAGAAATCAAGAGATTGTCCCATGTACTTTCTTTTAAACAATTTAACTGTGATAAAATATGCATAAAATTTACCATTTCCAAGAGTACAGTTGGGTGGTATAAAGTATCTTGACATTATTCCACAAGAGATTTCTAGAACGTATTTCATCTTGCAACACTGAAACTCTGTACCAATCAAACAACTCCCCATTTCCCCCTCCCCACAGCCCCTAGCAACCAACATTCTATTCCACCTCTATGGATTTGACTACTCTAGGTAGATCGTGTATATGGAATCCTATGGTCTAAGGTTTATTTCACTTAGCATAACGATCTCAAGGTTCATTCATGCTGTAAAATATGTCACATTTTTCTTTCTTTTTAAGACTGAATTTTATTTGTCCATTTATTTGTCTATGGAGACTTGTGTTGCTTCCAACTTTTGGCTACTAGAAATCCAGATTGTAATAAAAGAAAATTTATGTATAAATTAATCATTCTTCTCACAGTAGAAAATTTGCATCCAAGCTGGGTGTGGAAGCACATACCTGTAATCTCAGCTACTCGGGAGGTTGAGGCAGGAGGATCACATGTTTGAAGCCAGCCTGGGCAATTCAACAAGACACTGTCTCAAAATAAAAATGAAAAGTGCTAGGGATGCAGCTCATTGGTATCGCACTTGCCTAGCATGTGTGAGGTTCCAGGTTCAATCCCCAGCATTGTAGAAAACAAAAAACAAAACAAAACAAAAAAAAAAACCAAAAAAAAAAAACAATTACACACAGAAAGCTGTCTCTTTCCATGGCATCTGATGACTCAAGAAACTTCTCTAGAAGATATAGGTACAGCAACTTCCAACCTCCCTTAACAAACTCAGCTGCACAGAAGTTCCTAACATCTTTCCTCAATAGGCTTCAGTCACAATACTTGATGGTAAGAACCCACCAAAAAGCAAAGTTTTTTAGGGCCATTAAAGCCATTCTCACTAAATCTTATTATGCAACTCTGCAAATAGGAAGTATAAAAATAAGACATTATAGTAAAGACATAGAATACTAATGTCAGAATCTTGTCTTGGCAGTGAAGAAAACAAGACTATTAAGCTATTTTAGTGGAAGCAAATTTTTATGACTTTTACTTTTTTCCCACTTGTGTGAGCTCTCACCAACTTGTTTATTGTTTTAACCCTCTACCTTCTGTAGAGGTGGACGTTTTTCCCTTGTTCTTATATAAGTAAGCAGATGTGAATGAGTTACATTAATTTGTAGTTTGAGTTAAAGTTTTTAAAGGACTTTTTCACAGTTTCAAAATGGCCATTAGGAAAATGGAAAATACAGTAAAAGACTTTGTTATGTTTCACGCTATTTTTTTTCTTTTGTGGTACTTGCGATTGAACACAGGGCCTTTGCACTGAGCTGCATCTCCAGCCCATTTTACTTTATTTTTTTTAAATTTTGAAACAGGATCTTACTAGATTGCTAAATTGTCTGGCTGGCAATTTAAACTTGTGACTCTCCTGGGTCAGCTTCCCAGAGTGCTGGAATTACAAGTATGCGCCACCATGCTAGATTAATTCTATTTTAATGACGAATATTTTTTAAAGATAGGCAGCAAAATGGTATGTACCACATGACTCCAATTTAGGAAGAAAAAAAATACATATATATGTTCACAGAAGAAAGTACTTCCAGGTCAGAAATGGAAATCTTCAGATGATGGAAGAAAGAAGGATCTAAAGACAGAAGTGATCCAGATGTTGGGATAGATTCCAACATTAACATGGGCATAAGAGAAGCAGGCCAAGGGTAAAATGAAGACATCAGGGTCTTCAGTTTGCTAGGAATATCGCTTATTTGAATGACCCAAGTGCCACCTGTTTCTGGATTTCTTGTTAATGGGAAAATAAAATTTTCTGGATGGTTTATGTCAGTTTTGATTGTGTTTTCTGCCAAGTTCTAATCTTACTTAATGTAATCTCCATTTTACAGGCGATTATTATCCTTCCTTCCTCCCTCCCTCCCTGTTTCCCTTCCTTTCTTCCTTCCTTTCTTCCTTCCTTCCTTCCTTCCTGTTGCTGAGGCTTGAAACCAGGGTCTCATACATACTGGCAACTGCTCCACCACTGAGCCACAGTTCTAGCCCTTATTCAATATCTTAGTTCAATTATATTTTAATGACATCATTTATTAGTCATTATTAAAAATAAATAGCAAATTCTGATTTGGATTTATTTATATGTTTACCAATTTCATTGTCTCCATGCTTCTTCTCTCTGAATTCTTGTTTCTTTGCTTAAATATCATTCTTCCTGGTGAAAATCTTTTGCTTCTTTTCTTAGCAAAGATTTGTTGGTACATTTGTGTCTTTGTCTATAAATGTTTTTATTTATCCATCTTGATTAAATGATGGTTTAGCTGCACAATAAATTCCTTTGATTTACAAAAGGCAAAAAGAATTGGAATTGTCATGTGCTGCACAAATTCAGGACTTGAAGGGTTGAACCATTAGTAAATGGTGGGAAAGGAAAAAAATGCACCTGCTAGCACAAGCTGACAATGAAGAATGTCTTTCTTTGCCTGGCCTCTGGGCAAAAAAAAATCTTCCTTAAAAATTGTATAACTGTGTACTGTGCCACCACCTGCACATGCCAGGAAACCTTAAAATAAAAAATCGACATAAGACTTTTTTCCTATCTCTGGTGCCTGACAGAAACATATGCAAAAACACTTTGGAGGACCACATTCCAAGTTTGACATGCACAGAACTGCACAGGTAAAGCTCCACTGATGTTGAGCTGAAACTTTAAATCACGAAAAGTTAGAGAAGATTCCACTCTGAGTGAAAGAGGGCACGTGAACTGAAATCTGTACCCCCAAAGGACTTTGGATAATAGAATAGCCTGATGGAAAGGATAAATTAAGTATGTTTAAAGTGATTAAATAAATAAAAGAAGCATCATTATCCATAAAAAAGTCATTATATGAAAAATAGCGAGCAGATTTTGAGCCAAGCTGATTCCCTAGAATTAAAATATATAAATATTGAAATCTCAAGTCAGTGGACTTTTAAATCACATTTAAAATCGCTGGAGAGAATTACTGAACTGGAGGATATATCTGAAGTAGTTATACAAAATGCAGCACAGTAAGATAAAAAAGATGGAATATATGAATTATGGAGTATATGAAAGAGGTTATGAGATATCAAGGATAGAATGAGATAGTCAAATATATTTCTAGCAGGAACACTCCAAAGAGAGACTAGAAAGATTATGGGGATCGTGGGGTGATGGAAAATCAATATTTTGAGACATAATGGCTGACAATTTTTTTTCTGTATTGATTAAAGTCATAAATCTAGTTTTAAGAGGCACATCCATGCCAAGAGGGAAAAATAAAAATAAATGGAAACTTGGATACATTGCAAAGAAATATCAAAATCCCAAAGTTAAACAGAAGGTCTTAAAAGCCATTAGAGAGAAATGACAGAACACCTCAAAGAAACAATTAAATTGAGAAGAGATGGTGCAACAGAGACATTACAGGCCAAAAGATAAAGAAATAATATTTTTACATGACTAGGAAATCATAGCTCTCAGGTTGGAATTTAATATTCAACTGCTTTGGCTCGAATGTGTCCTTCAAAAAGCATGTGATAGAAACGGAATGTCCAATACAACGGTGTTGGGAGGTGAGCTCTAAAGGAAGATGCTTAGAATGCTGATTTTTAAAGGGCTCAAGGCCCCAAGTTTAATTTCTCTTTTACCCTCTCTTACCTTTCCACCATGTGATGCCTTCTGTCCTGTTATGATGTAGCAAGAAGACCCTCACCAAATGCCAATATTTGACTTTAAAGTCCCTAGCTCCAAACCTGCGAGTCAATAAACTTCTGTTCTTTATAAATTACCCAGTCTCCACAATTGTTAAAGTACCAATTAAAACAGCATTTAATCAAGATGAAATAAAGACATTTTCAGACAGAGACTGAGTTTACTACTGTGAGAAACTGCGGCCCTCTTTTCTATCAAAGGATATAAACAGAAGCGCCTCCATCTTAAACTTTATTTCACCCTAGGCTGCCTTGCCCCACCCCACCCACCGCCGGTTACAGTTACAAGGAACTTTTGGTCCTCTGCCAAGGACATTCAGTTCCCTGTGCCCCCAACCCCCTTTAGCAGCCCTGCCTGTCACACTCCAGGCCCTCCCCTCACATCACCTAGACTAACCAGTCAGGATAGATTGTGAAGCTTCAACCCAGTCAATGGTGAAAAAGGTCATCTGCTTCTCATGCCTTAGGCTATAAAGGGAGCCTGTTGCTGACGCTCTGTGTGCTTGCTACTTCACTTTAGGGGTGTAAGCACACCCTTCTGCAGAAGTAAACTTGCCTTTGTCAAATTTCTTGGTGTCTGAGTGCTTCATTTACACCGCAAATGGAGTCTGGGGCTTATTGCCAACACGACAAACAGACCCTTGCTGAAAAGAAAGCCTCCCAAAATACCGTCACAGTGAAGAAGGACATTTCATAATGATAAGAGGGCCAATGCATCTGGAAGAATATTCTAAATGTGCATGCACCAAACAGCAAAGTTTCAATATATGTGAAGTAAAACGTAAGGGAACTTGAAGAAGAAATAGACAAACCAACAACTATTATTAAAGATGTCAATAGTTCTCCTCAGTAATTAGTAGACCAAACAGACAGAAAATCAGGAAGGGAAGAGAAGACTTAGATGCCACCAACTTGACATAACTGACATACAAAAACTTACCCAGCTACATACAGCAGAATGCACTCTTTTCAAGGGCACATTGAAGCATCACCAATATAGGTTGTATGCTGTGTTTAATAAATAATAAATAAATTTAAATGGATTGAAACCATACAGCATGTCTTCTATCACAGTGGAATAAAATTAGAAGTTCATAATAGAAAGATAACTGAAAAACCTCCAAATATTTGAGCATCAAACAACATACTTCTAAGAAATCCACAGGTCAAAGACTAAATCAAAAGGAAATTCTAAATGAATAAAAAGAAGAAAATCAAATTTGTGGAATGCTGCCTACGTGGAGATTAGAAAGAAATCTATGAGTTTAAATGCTTAGTTGGGGGAAAAAAGACAATGATTTAAAATCAGTAATCTGCTTCTACCTATAAGAAATTAGAAAAAGAAGGGAAGCTAAATCCAAAGAAACTTAGAAAATGACAAAGAGCACACACTATTGGCTTTTGTTTTAAGGATAAAAGATTCCCTTAAATCTGCATAACCTAAAGATTCCACTTCTTAATACTGTTGCATTGGAAATCAAGTTTCAACATGAATTTTGGAGGGACACAAACATTCAAACCACAGCAACTATCAATAAATAACTAGAAATCAAAATTATGAAAAACATTTACTAGCAGAAACAACAGTGAAATATACATAACAAATTATTAAAAACTTCTACACTGAAAATGATAAAACGCTGTGAGAAATTAAGCAAATGGGATAAAAGATAACATGATTCTGATCTGGCATATATAATATTGTTAAGATATAAATTCTCTCTAAATTGATCTCTTAATTCAATGCAATCCCAATAAAAATTCCAGTAGGCTTTTTAGTAGAAATAGATAAATGATTATTGAATGTATATGGAAATGCAAAAGGGCCATAAATAGCCAAAATAATTTTGAAAAAAACCTAAATGCCCTTTAAATTAAAGTCTTATGGTTCTTTCTTTTGTGTGTGTGTGTGAGATACTGGAGATTGAACCCAGCAACTTTATACTGAGCTATATTGTATATCCCTATCTCTTTTTATTTTTTATTTTGAGACAAGGCATTGCTAAATCACTAAGTTGCCTAGGCTGGGCTCGAATTTACGGTCTTCCTGCCTAAGCCTCCCAGAGTGCTGTGATTAGAGGCATGCGCCATCCCATATGGCTTAATATTAACTATTTTAATGATAAATATCTAAAGTAGTTATGATAAAGTTGGTCATCAAGATAGTGTAATATCGGTTTGAGGACATATTGATCAATGGAACAAAATAGGGAGTCCAGAAATAGACCACACATAAAAGGCCAACTTGTCTTTGAAAACGGTGACAACTAATGTTGGGACAACCAGGTATCTATATTTTAAAAAAATAGACTTAAGGGTTCACCACATATGTAAAAACTAACTCTGAATGGCTGATGAGTCTAACCATAACAGTTAAATTATAAAAAGCATAAAACACAGGAGGACATTACATGCCTTAGGGTAGGAAAAGATTTCTTAGACACAAAAAGCAGTAATCATAAAAGGGAAGTATTGATAAATTGGACTTCATCAAAATTAAAAACTTCTGCTATTTGAAATACACCTTTGGAAAAATAAAGCAAGCCACAGACCACGAAAAGCACTCACAATTTATGTATCTGACAAAAAAAAAAAAAAAAAACATGTCTAGAACATATAAAAAAACTTACAACTCAACTATTAGAAGAAAATCAATCAAATTTTAACATGGGCAAGATATTTGAATAGACCAAGAATTCCACTCCTAGGCATATATGCAAGAAAAAGAATGCCCATATAATGCCCCATGTGTAAATGTATACAGTAGCTCTTCCATAACAATGAAATAGTGGTAATAACCCAAATGCCCATTAACAGGGAAATAAATAAGCAAATTGGAATAAATTTATGTCGTGGGGATACTACTCAGCAATAAGAAAGATGAACTAAAAGATGAACTACTGATATTGAAATAGCAAACATGAATCTCAAAATTATTAAATTGAGCAAAAACAGCTAAACACAGAAGAGTACTCTATATTCTGTAGGATTCCATTTATATCAAATTCTAGAAGTCAAGTCTAATTTATATTGACAAAAAAACAGGCTAATGGATGACCAGAGTTAAGGGCAAGAGGGCAGTTAACTACAAAGAGGCACAAAGAACTTGCAATGGGAGATGGAACCGTTCTATATCTTAATTGTGCTGTGCTGGTGGCTACTGGTTACATGAGCGTGGTAAGTAACAACTGTGCAAACTAATCAAATTGTACATGTAAAATAATGTACATTTTATTGTAAATTATGCCCCAATAAAGTCACTTAAAAAGAAAGCATTTGTGATGAGTTTGCAATCTGTCAACTTTTCTGAGCTAAACTGAATTTCCCAGAACAATAGTCCCTGAGTTCCATGGGTGATCAGTTTTAGGACCCCTCATGAATGCCAAAATCTGCAGACGCTCAGGTTCCTTTTATAAAATGGTTTGGTATTTGCATATAGCCTATGCAGCTTTCCAGTGTACTTTAAATCATCTCTGGATTACTTATAATCCTTAACACAATGTAAGTGCTATGTTTATAGTTGTTGCACTGTATTGTTTAGGGAATAATGACGAGGAAAACAATCTGTACATATTTAGTACTGATCCACTTACCTTAGGCTTAACTACATTTTTGATCCACAGTTGGGTGATTTTGAGGATAGAGGATATTCCCCTTCCCATATGTTCCCAGTTAGGGTGAATCATAAGAAAGATCCTAGTGCAAGGTTTGGAGGACGAAAGAGAAACAGCAGCCATTTTGGAACTCATACATGTTAGCACTTATCTTCTGGTTCACCTTGTTGGTGTAAGGCTGTGACTACAACAGCTTCAGGAAGGTCAGAGGGAAGGAGAACTAACAGGAGTTTCAGTCCATCCTTACAGGCTGCGGCCTGTGCTTGTGGTCTCTGACTTCTCCTTGCTCTCTCCTGTTTTACCTGCATTCTCCTTTGCCCTGTGCTCTTGAATTTCCAGCATCAGATGTGAACACAACAATTTTTACAGAGCCTCTTTTACTGACTGCTAGAATTGCCTAATGTTAAATCCCTGTAACAAATCCATATATGGACATGTATTCATTCCCTGTGGTTCTGTTTTTCTGATTGAACCTTTACTGATAAAGCCCTTTGAGAATAGAAACTTCTTACAGCCACTGTGTCACTGTTATTATGCAAAATACATTCCAAAGAATAAAAATATGTGGCACCACTACAATTGTGTATTAAAATAAATGAGATATGAAAAAGCTGACTACTTCCAGAATATATGAATTCGTCAACAATATGGGGACAACAATTGAGAAAAAAAGGGAGACCACAATTATGCTAATAATAAGGGTCGGGATAGTTACTGTACTAGGGATGGAGGATCTGAGCTCCTTCATAGCTAGGACCCAGAAGCAAGGAAAACAAAAATATCTGACTAATATATATAAACTTATTCATATTTAAGTAAGAAATACTTATAACTATTGCAATCTGTGTTTCTACAATTGGTCAGATGGTCATAGCTGGTTGGTAGTCATAACTACCTTCTTTTCACAACCCATCCTAAATTCCCTTTGCCCTCTGCAAGCATCTAATGTGGTCAAATCTCTGTAACAAATGCGTAACAGATATATGTCTTCTAGTGGTTCCGCTTACCCTGACTGTTACATGTAGCATTATAAATATTTCCTTTGAATTTAAGAACAAGGATCTCCACCATCAGGACTTCATTTAATATTGTATTGATGATTCTTCTCAGTGAATGAAAAAAAGTTAAGATGTGTAAGAAACAAGATTATTGTCATTTATAGGTGATATGATTATCTTTATAGAACTGACAAACTATTAGAACTAATGAGATTGTTCAATAAAGTTGTTAGATATAAAATTTAAATGCAAAACTAATTGCCTTCTTTTATATCAGTATTGAAAGATCATAAAATGAAATTTAAAATGTTAATATTTAAATATCAAAGAAGTCAAGGTCTTTGAAATAATCTACAATAATATGTAGGATATTCATAAAGAATATTATACAAGTTTACTGAGAGATATAAAAAATGACAAATGAATGGGAAGATAAATCATATTTGTAGCTGGGCATTCTCAACATCATAAAGTTTCCAGAAACTGATGTATAAATTCTGGATAATTTCAATCAAAATCTTACCAGGATCTTTCGGGGAACTTGACACCTTCAACGTAAAACTTGTAGGAAAGGTAAAGGACTAAGAATAATCCCGGCTTTCTTAAGGAGGACAAAGAAGATGTGTCTTTCAGATATTAAAAACTATTATAAAACTATAGTAACTAAAAGATTTGTTTTTGGTGCAAAACTAGGCCCATAGGCCCTGGGAATAAAATAGATACCTCAGAAACCAGCTCACGTATATTTTCAAATTTGAATCTTTTGCAAAAGTGACACTTACAGCCGGGCGTGGTGGCGCACGCCTTTAATCCCAGCACTTAGGAGGCTGAGGTAGGCGGAGCGTTGTGAGTTCGAGGCCGGCTTGGGCTACAATGCGAGCACAAGGCCGGCCTGAGCTACATAGTGCGACCCTGCCTCAAAAAACCAGGGCCGGGAGTTTGGCTCAGTGCCTTAAGCTCCTGCCCTGGCAGGCGCAAGGTTGTGAGTTCAATCCTCAGTGCCACAAAAAAAAAAAAAAAAAGTGACACTTACAACTAAGTCTAGAAAAGATTCATTAAATGGTGGTAGACCAACTTACCTGATACACGTCAAAAAATTTTTAACATTATAAACAGATCTCAGCCCATAAAAAAATAATTCTGAGTGATTAAAAATCTAAATATGAGGGGCCAGGGATTTAGCTCAGCAGAGTAAGCTCCTGCCTGGCAAGTGTGAGGTCATGTGTTCAAACCCTGGCACCGGAAAAAAAAAATCTAAATACGAAAACTCAGACTTTGAAATGTTTTGATATATTAAACAATATTAAATTTTAAAGAATTTTTCTATTTGAAAAGATAAGAAAACAGAGTGACAAATCAAGCCACATTGTGTTTTCTTATTTTTCTGGTTTTTTTTTTTAACCTTTTGTGATGGTTGATTGTGCCAACTTGAGAAGGTTAGAAGTTTAACTAAATTGGCTCAGCAATTCTATACTCTAGGGTGTAGAGGACTCGCCTCTGAGTGGCTTCTCATCTGGAGGTATAAAGGGGAAATGAGACTGGTTTCTGTTCTTCAGAGAATCCCTAGTCTTTGCCTTCAGCTTGGACATTGTCTCCTGGCTTCTCACACAGACTCTGGCTTCTGCCTAGGATCCTTCAGCCTTCTGGTGTAGACTCCTCAGTTTTCCATTGCAGACCCATTGGCCTCCTGATACAGACTTGCACAGGATACTGCAGTGAGCTCCAGACCTTGGACTGAATCCTTCTGTCTCCAGTGTGCAGACACCCTCTGCACACCTCCTCATCCAACTCTGTGGCTGACCATCATAAGCCAATCTTGTAATTTCTTATATGCTTATATATCTTGTGCTATATCTCTTTCTCTAGTAAAACACTGACTGACACACCTTTTAAACACATATACTGAGAATATTTATGAAAAAAATGCTATAATATCTGGAATTTACTTTGAAGTAATCCAGGAAGCAAAAGGAGGAATTGGTGTGTGTGTGGGGGGGTGAAGGGTGGGAGGAAGGTGAGGGGAAGTTTGAGTATATATCAAACAAGATTAGCCATAAGAATTGTTAAAGCTGGGTGATGGGTACCTGGAGGGTTTATTGTGCTATTCTTTATACTTTGGTGAACATTTGAAATTCTCCATTATAAGTTTTGGAACTTTCAGGAAAATGGTGGCATGTAAGCAATAACTCAGTCTCTCCAAGATTCGGAATCCTGACACTGGAAAACAACAACCTGGAGAAGAAAAGAAGGAGGAAGGTGGATCCCTAGGACTCAGGAAGGATATGATGGGAAAATCTACAGAGAAATGGAAGAGACAGAACACAGCACAGAAAAAGGAAGGGAAAATCCACACTTTCTCCCTGGCTCCTGGCTATGGCTTGAAAGAAAGGAAGACCGAATCTACAGAGACAAAGTGAAAGCAGGGAACTTCAGAGGCCTTCAGGGAGAAACACAAAAGACACAGATTGGGAAAATGGATAAAGAAACAAAACCCGAAAATATGCAATATACGAGAAACACATTTAATTTAAAAAAGAAACTCACAGATTAAAAACTAAAGGGTGGAAAACAATGTTCTATGTAACAGGAATCTGGAAAAAAGCAAGAGTTGCTATCCTAATTTCAGAAAAAGTGGATTTCAAGAAGACTGATTGGAAAAGACAAAGAATGTTAGTATATATTAAGGGAACAATTCAACAGGAAGAGATAACAATTATATATGCACCAAATACCAGCACACCCAACTTCATAAAACAAACACAACTGGACATGAAACATCAGATAAACACGAATACGGCTGTAACAGGTGAACTCAGTACCCCATTGTCACAAATGAACAGATCAACTTGACAAAAAAAAAAAAAAAAAAACAAGGAAATATCAGAGTTGAATCAAACCTTTGAACAAATGGACTTAATACAGAATGTTCCATCCAACAACAGAATATATATTCTTCCCAGCAGCATGAGACTTTCTCCAAAATGACCACACGCTAGTCCATAAAACATCTTTAAGTAAATGTCAAAGAATTGAAATTATATCATGCATATTATCAGATCACAGCACAATGAAACTAGAAGTCAATGGCCAAAAAAACTATAGAAACTATGCAAACACATGGAAATTAAATGATACCCTCTTGAATAATCAATGGGTCAGAGATGAAATTAAAGAAGAAACTAGAGTGTTGTTGCAATCAAACAATAATGCCAGTATGACATACCAGAACCTATGGGAGAACAATGAGAGCATCCTAAGAGGGAAGTTTATAGCAGCAAATTTCCATGTCAGAAAAACAGAGTAAATTCAAATAAATAACCTAATGATACATCTCAAGGTCCTAGAAAAACAAGAACAATCCAAATCTAAAGCTTGTACAAGGAAGAAAATTGTAAAGCTCAGGGCAGAAATTAATGAAATTGAGACAAAAAATTCAAAGAATCAATGAATTGAAGAGTTGGTTCTTTGAAATATTAAACAATATAAAGAAACTCTTAAATAATCTTACCAAAATAAGGAGAAAAAAAAGACCCCATGCAATTAGAAATAAAAGAAATGAAATCAAAATGGATTTTGTCAAAACTCAGAAGATTATTGGTAGCTACTTTGAGGAGCTACGCACTAATAAAATAGAAAACTAAGAAGAAATGGATAAATTCCTATATACATACGAACTACCAAGTGGAACCAAAGAGCTATAAAAATTCTGAACAAACCAATATTAGTCAGTGAAACTGAATAAGCAATAAAAATAACTACCAACTAATAAAACCCCAGGTCTTGATGAATTCACTGCTGAATTCTATAAGAATTTTAAAAGATCTAATGCAATATTCCTCAAACTCTTCAATGAAATCAAAAGGGAAACCATCCTCCCAAAGTCATTTCTGGAAGCATTACCTTGATTCCAAAACCAGGAAAGGACTCAACAAAAAAAGAAAATTACAGGCCAATCTCTTTAATGAGCACAGATGCAAAATACCTCAATAAGATATTGGCAAACAATGCAACAAATGATCAAAAAGATCATACATTGCTGGGCATGATGGCGCACGCCTGTAATCCCAGCACTCAGGAGGCTGAGGCAGGAGGATTGTTGCAAATTCGAGACCAGCCTGAGCTACAAAGTGAGCTAAAGGCCAGCCTGAACTGCATAGTGACACCCTGTCTCAAAAAGACAACAGCAACAAAAAAATCATACATTATGACCAAGTAGGTTTCACTCTAGGGATGCAAGGATGGTTCAACATATGCAAATCAGTAAATGCAATGCACCACATAAGCAGAACCACAGCCAAAAATCACATGATCCTATTAATTGTCACAGAAAAAGCATGTGAAAAAATTTAACATCCTTTCACAATAAAAACTCTGAATAAAATAGGAATAGAGCTGGGGGTTTAACTCAGTGGTGTTAGTGCCTACCTGGCAAGTGCGAGGTCGTGAGTTTGATCCCCAGTACCAAAAACAAAAAAAAAAAAAAAATAGGAATAGAAGATCTTTATCTCATCTGATAATAGTCATCTATGACAAAACAGTGGCCAAATCATACTAAAAAGGAGAGAAGCTGAAAGCTTTCCCTCTAAAATCAAGAACAACATAAGAATGTAACATTATCACTATTTGTATTTAATACAGTTCTTGAAACATTAGCTAGAGAAATTAGACAAGAGAAAGAAATAAAAGGTATATGGATAGGAAATAGAGAAGTTAAATTATCATTAGTTGAAGATGACATGATCGCCATAGAATACCACAAAAACTCCACCAGAAGACTCTTAGATTCAATAATCAAATTCAGTAGTGTAGCAGAAACAAAATCAACATTCAAAAATCAATAGTAGGGCCAGGAGTTTGGCTCAGTGCCTTAAGCGCCTCCCCTGGCAGGTGCGAGGTTGTGAGTTCAATCCCCGGTGCCGCAAACAAAAATCAATAGTGTTGGCTGGGGATTGGTGGCGCATGCCTGTAATCCCAGCACTAGAGAAGCTGAGGCAGGAGGATCGCTGTGAGTTCAAGGTCAGCCTGGGCTACAAAGTGAGTTCAAGGCCAGCCTGAACTGTGTAGTGAAACTTGGTCTCAAAGACCAAAAAACAAAACAAAAAACAATAATCAGTAGTGTTTCTGTACACCAATAACAAATTCATCAAGAGAGAAATCAGGGAAGCAGTACTTTTCACAAGAGCATCACAAAAATGAAATACTTTTGAATTAACCTAACCATGGAAGTAAAAAAAGCTACAATGAAAGCTATAGTACTCTGGAAAAGGAGATCCAAGTGGATATCAGAAAATGGAAAGATATCATCTGTTCGTGGATAGGTAGAACCAATACAGCCAAAATGGTCATTCTTCCAAAACTGTTATACAGATTTAATGCAATCTCAATCCCAGTAGCATTCTTTACAGAGCTAGAGAAAACAATCCTAAAATTTACATGGAACCAGAAGAGACCTGGAATAGCAAAAACAGTTCTGGGCAACAAGGGCAAGGCACATGGCATCATGATCCTGGACTTCAAGTTATACTATCACAGAGCTACAGTGATAAAAACCACATGCTATTAGAAAACACACACACACAACACACACACACACACACACACAAAACCAGAAACCAAAAACCTAAACCAAGACCAAAACCTAAATCAACCAGAAATGTAGATCAGTAGAACAGAATACAGTACACAGAAACAGCCCCATGCACACTCAGCTAACTTATCTTTGACACAGAGGGCAACTCTTTCTGCTGGAGGAAAGAGAGCCTCTTACTAAGTGGTGCTTGGAACTGGCTATCCACAGTTTGAAGACTGAACCTAGACCCATCTCTCTCACCATGCATGAAACTAAAATTGAAATGGATCAACAGTCTAAATATCAGAACAGAAACACTTAATCTGTTGGAAGACAAAATACATAAAACACTTAAAGAAGTAGGTGTAGGCAAAGACTTTCTGCACAGAATCCTGGTTGCATAAGAAATAATGCCAAGAATCAACAAATGGGATCATGTCAAATTAAAAGGATACCACCAACAGAGTGAAGAGACAACCTACAGAATGGGAAAAAATTTTTCCAGCTACTCCTCAGACAAAGGACTAATACCTAGACTATATAAAGAATTTTTAAAAAAGGAATTCAAAAACTTAGATCCCCCCAAATTTAAAGACCCAATTTAAAAATAGGCATCTGAAATGAATAGCTACTTCTCAAATGAATAAGTATAAAGGGACAATAAGTACATGAAAAAACGCTCAACACCAACTCCTTCCTGTGAGTCATCAGCAGTCGTGGGCTGTGGGGAGGAGAAACAAGAAGTCAACCTCTTTCTGTGAGTTAGAGGCAGTCATGGGCCACAGGGAGGAGAAACAAGAAACCAACCCCTTCCTGTGAGCTGGCTGGCATACAGGCTGGGATGATAGCTACTAAAGTAGAAAAAAATAACCTAATACTTGTAGTGTTTAGTATTTGATTGATTTTGCAGGCCTAAGGCCAGTGGTCTGAGCATCTATTGGGAGGATAACAATATGTGGTAATATAGCAATTATGGGGGATTTTCTTCTGAAGGTGGTAACCATTGTTAATTCTCAATTATTTTGTTTTAAAATCCTGTGTCATTTTCATTGTTTCATTTGGTTTGGTTTTATTCTGTTTTGTTTGATTTTATTATATCTGATGGTATAGGCAGTGTTGTAGTCAGGGGTTACAGGGAGAACAACTGCTATAGGACACAGTGTTTGTAATATTGTTTTATAATAGTCACCCAGAGTTATACACATGAAAGTGCAGGAAAATCTATCCACAACACTAAGACCCAGGATATTTAGCCGAGGGCCTGGATCCCACAGCAATGTCCTGCAGGAGTCCCACTAGAGACCCAAAACACATGACAGTGCCTTCCACAGTTTCAACTGGGAATCTAAGAGCCCACAATAAGGACTCACGCCAGACTATTTATGGTTCTGTGCCGGGACGGCCAAAGGTCAGCAGTGGAACTAGAAAGTCTATGCCAGCAGGGTAAAGGAGCTGTGCAGTGGGTTGAGGGTTCTATGTGGGAGCCGAGAAGTCATGCTCAAAAGAAGAAGCGGGGCTGCCCTGAAGAGCACCACAGCCATCCCCAATGGTGACGAGGTCCTGCACTCCTCTGACAATGGAGAACAGTTGAGCACAGGTCAGGAAGCCCAGCTTGACAAGCTTCTCCAGTACACAGCCTCTCCTCCGGAGCCAGGAAGCGATGCACAATGTGAGGAGCAGAGCTCCCGCAACATGAACCACAGCCACTCTCACTGATGAGGTCCCAAGCTCCTCCAATGATAATGGCTGAATCCATATTGGGGAAGCCAGCATGACAAGCTCCTCCAGGAGAACCAGCTGCTCGAAACAGCAACTCTTGAAAGAACCCACAATGCCTCCCCCTTCTTCTCCACGTCTCTTTTATTGCCGGCAACTTTATTCGGGTGGAGCATCTTTACTCAACACCAGCTGAATTAATTCAGCTGGTGCTAAGTTGACCACCAGTTTGTAATCCATAACAGGCAACTATTTCAAAGATGACAAGATATATTATGGTAACCATTGTTGATTTCCTGTTATCTTACTTTGAAGTCCTATATTGCCTTCATTGTTTTGTTTTGATTGCTTTTATTTGGTCCTGTTTTGTTTGATTTTATTATGTCTGATGATATGGGCAGCTATTTTAAAGTTAGCAACAGGCATTATGGTAGCCACCGTAGATTTCCTATTATCTTGTTCTGAAGTCCTGCATCACTTTCACTATTTTGTTTTGATTGGCTTTATTCTGTTTTATTTTGTTTGGTTTTATTCTTTTTGAAAGAAAAAGAAAAAATGCTCAACATCACTGTCCACTGAAGAAATGCAAATTAAAACAACACTGAGATTCCATTTCACTATAGAAAGAATGGCTATCAAGAAATCACCCAATAACAAATGCTGGCAAGGCTGGGGAGAAAAGGGAACTCTTTTTTATTGTTGGTGGGAGTGTAAACTGGTACAACCACTATGTAAATCAGTATGGAAATTCCTTAAAAACTGAAGCTAGAAATTCCATTGAACCCAGCTATTCCTCTTCTACATACCTTCCCCAAAGAGTTAGAGACATAATACCACAGTGATATATGCATGTTCATGTTTATAGTGGCACAATTAATAATAGCTAAATCTTGGAAGCATCCTATATGTTCATCAACAGATGAGTGGATAACAATAATGTGGTATTTACACAATGGAGTACTATTATGCCATAAAGAAGGATAAACTTAAGTCATTTGTAGGTAAATGGATGTACCTTGTGTCTGAGTTACTTTTTCTCATCTCTGAGACAAAATATCCAACAACCAAAGTTAAAAGAGGAAAGGTTTGTTTCAGCTCACAGTTTGTAGAGGTTTCAGTCCATAGTTGACTGGCTCCAAGGCATGAAGCATGGCAGGGCAGCATCACAGAGGAGAAAAAGTTCATGGCAAAGCAGGGCTGGCATAAGGCAGCCAGCAGTGAAGCAGCAAACAGCAAGTGACAAGCAGTGACAACAAGAGCTCTCTTTCTGCCCTTTATATTTTATCCAGGCTGCCCACCTCTAGGTCAGGTGGTTCTCACACTCAGAGTGGGGCAGCCTTAATCCTAGCATCACACCGTGAATCAATCCCAGTCTCACATCCTTAATCCCAGCATCACACACTCTAGATCCAGCCACCTCTGAAAAGTTCCACCTAAGAATGCGTGATGTTTTGGGGGGACATCTAAATACAAGCCATAACACCTTGAGACCATAATGCTAAATAAAATAAATCAACACATAAGCTTAAATATCACATTCATTAATATGAGAAACTGAATATATAAATAAAGTGAAATAAGACAAATAATAGGAAAAAAAGAGAAAAAAAGCTATTGTAATCCAGCATGGACAATGTATCTAAAAGGGTACTTGATTAGTATACTTATCTTATGTGTTTTATATGTTTTTTGGCCTATAAGTCTGGTTGTTAATCTGTATACATGATAATTATAGGGACTTTTAAGATAAATAAATGAATCTGATGCTGGCAAAAAAAAGAAAAAAGAAAAAAAGGGGTGGTAAAGGGAAAGGAAAAAATGAGATGTGTTATGTACATGTACCAATTTCTCACAATGAATATAATTCTGTACTGCAAAAACATACTACTTAAAAATCTTTTTAAATTGTAAAAGAGAGGCAAGCAAAAAAGAGATAATGCATCGAAGTCAAGAGTCAGAGTGGGAACCTATTTTTGTACCACACATAATTAACAAGTGATTGGTAATCTCAATATATTAAAATCAATATATCAATAAGAAAATGATAATAAATTCAATAGAGAAATAGCCTAAATGTTAAATAGACAATTTAGAGAGGAAAAGAATCCAAAAGGGCAACATACAAAATATGCCCAAAGATCAACTGCTCTTATAACCAGGAAATGCAAATTTAACTATTATTTTACCTGAAATATCCCACAAGGAGCAGATTGGCAACAATCAACATAAATTAATGATAACATTGTGATGGTGAAGATTGGAATACAACAGCATTTAGGGGAGTAATTTGGAAAGCTAGTTGACTGTACATAGCAGAGTTGGTTAAGTACCTATTCAACAATCCAAGATTTTACATGTTCATAACTACCTTGGAGAAGTTCTCCCACATAGCTGGGTATGGTGGTGCACACCTTTAATCCCAGCACTTGGGCGGCTGAGGTAGGAGGATCATTGTGAGTTTGAGACCAGTCTGGGCTACAAAGTGAGTTCAAGGCTGGCCTGAACTGCACAGTGAGACCCTGCCTCAAAAAAATAGGGCCGGGAATTTAGCTCAGTGGTGTAAGGTTGTGAGTTCAATCCCTGGTACCAAAAAAAAAAAAGTTGTTCTCCCACATGTGCCCAAGAAAATACAGTGGTGCCTCAGTTCATGAACTTAATTCTCTCCACAATTCTGGCCACAAACCAAACTGGATGAGAACCAAATCAAATTTCCCCATTAGGTCAGCAATGAACCTAACCATTGAATTTGATTTGGTTCTCAACCAATTCAGTTTGTGACCAGAATCATTAGAAGAAGTAAGTTCATGAACTGAGGTACCACTGTATGAATATGTGTTTATCACAACACTACCATTATGAAAACCATGGAAATTAAGTTTACATCTATCAATTTAGGAGTTGTGTAAGCTTTCCATAACTGTGACAAATACTTGATAATAACAATTTAAAGGAGGAAAGGTCTACTTTGGCTCACGGTTTTAGAGGTTTCAGTCCATGGTAAGGAGGCACCATTTCTTTGTCCTGTGATGAGGAAGAAACACCACAGTGAAAGGGCAGGGCAGAGGAAAGCTGCTCCCCTCACAGCAGCCAAGAAGCAGACAACCAGAGCAAGACAGGAAGACACAGATATATAGTCTCCCAGGACATGTTCCCATGGTCCACTTCCCTCAATTAAATCCCACCTTCTATGTTCCCATCACCTCCCAATAATATCATCAAATTCTGAGTCTGTCAGTAGATGAATCCACTGATGAAGTTAGAGCCCTCATGATTCAGTCACTTTCCAAAAGTCCCACCCCAAACCTTCAACACATGAGCTTTTGAGGAATATTTCATATCCAAACCTTAACAGTAGACAGATAAACATCCAGCAACAGTAATTTTTCAGTGGATTCAAATACATATAAGGATTATGCACATTAGTATAGTTTAAAACTAAACTATACTTCAGTATAGTTTTAGTATAGTTTTCTCTGTGAATGGAAGGAGAGTAGGGGAAACATATGAAGCTTTAGCTAAAGAAGACTGTTTTAGGGGCTGGGGATGTGGCTCAGTAGTAGAGCTCTTTCCTTGCATGGATAAGTCCCTGGGTTTGATCCCCAGCACCACAAAAAAAGAAAAATATTTTATCATTCTATTCCATTCTACTCATGAGAATAAACCACCAACGCCAATATTATGTGTTATTTTACAGTATGTGTTGACTCTTCTCTATATTTTATATGTTATTTAACAAAATATTTTTAAACCAGCAAGTGATGAGTGGAACCTTTGTTTTGTTTTCCCATTAAAATAACTATTTTCACATAATATACAGTACTTCTCCTTTTTGGAAGAGAATACTTTACAAGAATCTTCAGCAGATGCCTGAAACTGCAGGTAGTACTGAAACCTATAATTTAATGCCTTTCCATATTAACTAAGCACTTAGTGCATGATGGCCATAACTTTTGCCATTTGAGGCATGATAGCAACCTCAGCATACGATTTTTTTCTTTGTTTTGTTTTTGAGACAGGGTCTCATTACGTAGTGCAAGCTGGACTTGAACTCACTTATGTAGCCCACGCTGGTCTTGAACTCATGGAGATCCTCCTGCCTCAGCCTCCCAAGTGCTGGAATTATAGGCATGCACTAATTATAGGCAATTCTTTTTTCTTATTAAGTTAAGAACTTTCACCTTTTCAGTTAAAGGAAGCACTTCACAACTTCTTTTCGTCATACCCTAATTGCCAGCATCACTACTTTTGCCTTTTGGGTCCATTGAGCAAAATAAGAATTGGATGAATAGAAGTATTACAATACCATGACAATCCATGTGATAACCAAGACGGCTAGTAACTGACACATGTGTGCATACAGTGTAATGAGCAGACTGGGCAGGGGTGATCCATATTCCAGGCCAGATGGAATGAGGTGGTGCAAGATTTCATTACACAACTCAGAATGACACACAGACTTAATTTATGAGCTGTTTATTTTGGAAATTTTCCATTTAATATTTGCAGACTGTGCTACTAACTGCAACCATGGAAAACGACACTATGGATGAGAGGGGCTACTATAAATAGAGCCAAAAATCATATATCAGCTAGGACACTTAAGCACTGTTATATGTTCCTTTAAAATAATGCATTTAGAAAAATAAAACTAAGGGTACTTTATCTTCATTGCATGGACTGTTTGTGTCCCTCTAAAATTGTAAGTTGAAATCTAAACCCTAATGTGATGGTATTAGGAGGTGGGGTTTTGGGGAAGTGATAAAATCTTATGAGTGGAGCCCTTATGAATGGGATTAGTGTCCTTATGAAAGAAGGCCCTGGGCTGGGAATTTAGCTTAGTGGCATAAGTGCCTGCCTGGCAAGCGTGAGGTCGTGAGTTCCATCCCCGGTACCAAAAAAAAAAAAAAAAAAAAGAAGAAGAAGAAGAAGAAGAAGGCCCATAGGGCTCTCTTGCCCACTGTCCTCTGTTTGAGGATCAGTCAGTCTGCAGCCCAGAAGAAGGCCTTCTCCAGAACTCAAGCATGTTGGCATCCCGGTCCCAGATTTCTAGTTTCCAGAACTGTGAGAAATTTCTGTTATTCAAGCCACCCAGTCTGTGATACTTTGTTATAGAAACTTAAAGTAAAGCATTCATCTTAACATTTACCTTGGCATTTATAAAACCAAAACCAGAAAAAGAGACCAGGAAACAGAAGAAGGTAGAATGGCTCAGGGAGGAAGGCTTCTCCTTTTCTAGCGAAAAACTCATTTGTTACTGTTGTTGCAAACAGTTGTAAAACAATGCTGGTTTTTTTTTTTTTTTTTTTTTTTTTTTTTTTTTTTTTTTTTTTTTTTTTTTTTTTTTTTTTTTTTTTTTTTTTTTTTTTTTTTTTTTTTTTTTTTTTTTTTTTTTTTTTTGTGGCACCGGGGATTGAACTCACAACCTCGCGCCTGCCAGGGCAGGCGCTTAAGGCATTGAGCCAAACTCCCGGCCCTGATGCTATTATTTTAATATTAACTTTGAGCATTGTCTTACTTCTATGTTAATTTAAGAAACAATTCATTAGAAAGTCTCATATCTACTTGAAGAGAACAAGAGTAGAGGCTACTGAGACCCCAATCCCATGTCTCAAGAATCCATTTTATATTTGCAGCACTCGGGAGGCTGAGGCAGGAGGATCATTGTGAGTTCGAGACCAGTCACTTTATTACATTTCTCCCTAGCTGCTAAAAAATTCCTCCATCCCCAACAGGGGTAAACATATGACCTAAGCAAACTTGGGCTCTGCAGTATCAGGATCAAAGAACAAGTAGTTAGACCATCAGATCATTATGGAATCCTAGGAATATGTCTCTATTCGAGTCAGCAGAAATTCCCCTCAAGAGCTAAAACCAGTTGCAGTCTTAGTGGAGTTGTCCGTAAAATGCAAAATACACATAGGATGGGCGAGGTGTGAAAGGTAGCACAGGTTTTTCCTTCATTTTTAGTCAGGGAAAAGACAAATGCAACACGAGCTCTGAATTATTCTTTTTTATTTATACATTTCGAGAGGTTCATTATCTCCTGGAGGTTGAAACTAATGAGAAGCCGAATAATTTCATATAAGTCAAGAAAAATGGAAAATGAATATGTTTGGAATAGTTGTTATATAACATATGGTTGCTTTGTTACTTTTAACTTTTGTATAATAGACTGTCTTGTTAATTCAATAAAAAATTATGAAAGTGAATGAGTAAGGTCTGTAAGTATCTTTAAGCTCCTTGGATGAAAGGTGCTATATAAATCCAAAGTATGCTGTATTACACTATTATTTTATTTCATAAACTCTGCGGCATAAAAAGCTGAGAATAAAAGCTCTCAATACATTTGAGGGGATGATCATTATCTTCCCAGTCCTGGGAATGGATTGTTAGGCTTTTGTGAAAGCAACAATCCTGTTGTTTGTTGCTATTCAAGTTTTGTATGCTCACAGGCAAATATTGACAGGTCAATTATTCTGATGTTGTTTTTAGTTGCCAGTGCTGGGGATTGAATCCAGAGCCTTCCACATGATAAGCAAGTGCTCAACCACTGAGCCACATCCCCACCCCGAGTTTTGTTGGAGTTGTGTGCTCAAATGCGAAATCGGTCACCAACAGAATGAATCAGAAATTTGACTAAGTGTCAGTTTTTGGTCAATTCTTTATATCTGACCACTAGCATATACTGCATTTCTGAGGTTGGTAAATTATGTTATAAAATAGGCAATTCTAGAGGTGCTTACTTTCAGGGTTCAGAAATTTTTAAAAATTTATACTTTGTCATCTTATCACTAAAATTTGTCATGCTCCAAAATTAAATCATTCAACGAAGATAAATTGAATGCACTTAAGAAAGTCTCATATCCTAATCCCATTTGGCAAATTAGGAAGTTTAATACAAGTTTAATACACTGAATGCATTCAGACAGTGATTAAGGGATGCAAAATATATTTGCATCAAAAGTTAAATAACACTTTACATGCCTGTGATCCCAGCACTTTGGGAGACTAAAGCAGGAGGATCAAAACTTTGAGACTCACCTGGGCATCTAAGTGACAGTCCCTCTTAAAATAAAAATAGAAAAGGAGCTGGTGACAAAATTCAGGGTGAAGGCTCTGGGTTCAACATCCAGTACTGAAAAAAAAAAAGTTAAATGACTACAATAGTGTATGTCACAAGGTGCCAAGTGAGTAATCTGAGAGTAAAGGCTATGTATTCAGAGAAGAAACCAAAGAATAAAGGGGTAAAAAGGACAGCAGAAAGGCTGGGGTTATAGCTCAGCATCACAGTGCCTGCCTGGCAAGCACAAGGTCCTGAGTTCAATTCCTGGTACCCAAAAGAAAAAAAAAAGGATAGCAGAGTTGCCAAAGGGAATGACTAGAATTAAGGTTTCAGGAAGGGAATTGGGGAGGTGAAGTTAGAAATTTAGCTGAATAATATATCAAATTAAAGCAACATCATAAATAGCGCTCCATTTCCTCCCTCAAATGTAATTATTCACAGTTATGTATTTTGTCCTTAATTTAAAATCTCTACATATGAATATGCGTGCTGCCCAGGACACAGACATACATTTGGTCTTGCTTTTCCAATAAGTACAAAAGAACAGGTGGTGACAAGATCTTGGTTAATGATGATGATAATGTTTAAAATATGTTGTTTTATTTTACACTGGATTTTTTTCCCTGACTACTCTCCATCCAACCAGCTCACATCACTGTCAGCAGCCCTGGAACGGTTGATATATTTGCTATATCTCTTTCTAATTTTTTCCATCTTAACAGTCTGGATCTGCTGTCAGCAGTCTTGAAAGTTTGATTTAAAACAAAACGAAACAGATTTGGAGAAATTGGAACACTCGTGCAGTGCTGGTGGTAAAATGGTGCAGCTACTATGCAAAAACGGTCTGGCAGTTGCTCAAAGTATTAAATACAGAGTTACCCTGTGACCCAGCAATCCCAAGCCTAAGTATACTCAAGAGAAACAAAAAACATATGTCTGTATAAAAACTTGTGCAGGAATGTTCACGGCAGCATTATTCACAGCCACAAAGCCAAAAAGAGAAAAAGAAAAAAGAAAAGCAAGACAACAACAACAAAAAGAAACAACTCAAGTGTCCATCAACTGATGACTAGATAAAATATGGAACATTCAGCTGCAAGAAGGAAGTAGTACCGATGCATGCTACAACATGTTAAGTGACAGAAACATCTCTTCTCAGTATTGTCATGGCTATAGCTCCTGCAGTCAGCACGAATGGGGGGAAATTTGGTTCTGCCACGCAGTAAGTGTCCCTTTATGAATCACACTGTACAGTGCACTTTGCCCCCATGTCGTCACCTATGTTAGATTTTTAAAAGTTTTATTGAGACAAAATTCATATAACATGCAACTCACTCATTTAAAGTATATAATCGTTTTTAGTGTACTCAGTGTGCAACCATTGCCACTATGTAATTAATGCTTCGGACAATGGGACGTTCTCCCCACCGCTGAAGCAGCAGTTACAAGAATCAAAGGCAAAACAACTGGGAAGCAAGAGGTTGCACCCATAGGTCTCCAAGAGCTGCCCGCTAAATGCCAAGGCAGCCTCCTAAGAACTTGCAGGATGTCCCATTGTTGGAACTGGAAAATTCCTTAAAGGAGCAGTCGATCACAGCTCCCCCTCCAAAAGGAAGCCCCCCCCCCCCCGCCAGAACAAAGTTGTGCAACTCCTGAAAAAGATGCTAAAGCAAAGTAGTCTGCAAGCGGTCCCTGTTGCCGCTCCTCCTCCAATGCTGCCGCTAGCTTTCCCTGGGAAGGAGAGGCCTACCTTAGATTTCAAAGCTGGGGTGGGGCGGGGGGCTCTCTTTTGCGAAGCCTCGAGGTCACAGCTCGCTTCATACCCGGACAGCAGCCAGTCTTCGGGTTCCACCAGCGCCACTGGAACTTGGGTGGTATGGAAAGCTGCAACCTGATGCACTTACGGTCAAATCCTCCGGGGGCTGGAGAATGGGTTTGCTCCTTGTACCGTGAGCAAGAAGTGGCCCTTTCTGACTACTTAAATGGAAACATAAAATGCAAGAAAGCCTAGTCACGGGTGGGACCCGCAAGGGAGGCTTGGATGGGCTGATTACCGGAGGAAGTTATGGTTTACTGCGATGAGGCCCTAAGGAGGACCCCGAAGGGTCACGGGAAGCACGTGGGCTGCCCTCTGCCGGCGCCACCCCTATGTAGCCAACAATTCTGACAACTTCCGAGCCCCAAAATACCGGTGACAAAGACCACTAGCTGCTTCCACCACAGCCAGTCTAGTGCTGGGAAGGGCAAATTCATGGGCGGGCAATGCTGAGGTAGGCGGAGGCTTCATCTGGTCCCAATTCAATGGTCACAGCCCCAGGCCTTCCACAGCAACTCTACAAAAACCTTTGTCAAGATTAAGGCTTTGCGCAACCTCACGAAGAAAACCTGCTTTCAGTCTGGCTTTTTGAAACGATGGCGACTGTTTGAATATGATTGGTATGGAAAGTGTCTTTCCCCCTCTAGTTTCTGGAAAACAAACAAACAAAAATTAAAAAGTTGGCTCCTTAGTTTTGGGGTAATACTTTCATGAAATGATTTTTCTTTTATGGGTAAGGCCCAGGTAAATTTAGTCTCATCTTTATCCTGTATGGACCCTAGTGCCTTTAATGGATGGTAAAGGATGTTTTCATAGTTAGAATGTTGAGCTTTAATGGGGAATGAGTTTCATAAGATCAGCTACTTTTCAAATTTTCTAAGTATAATATCTGGCAAGATACAGTTTTTGGTTTGTTTGTTTGTTTTTTGAGACAGGGTCTTGCTATGTGGTTCTGGCTGGCCTTGGCCTTGAGCTCATGGAGATCCTCCTGCCTCAGCCACCGGAGTGCTAGGATTACAAGTGTGCGCCACCACGCCCAGCTTCATGAGCTAACCTTTGATCAGGACTCCAAGCCCAGAACTGTTTTCTGATCATTGCAGCACCTGAACACTGACCGACGAATTAGGGCTGTCTGGTCCAAGTTGGACCACTGACCCTATATGGGGGCTTAAGAACATTTTTGTTAACAATCTTGTGTAAAATGGCTTCTATTGTACCAATATATGTATGTTTTGTTTCATGAGTAGTATTTTAATATTCTTATTGTTAAATTACTATATGATATAAACAGTGTTTCTATATATCATTGTGCAAAATTTAATATAACATATTATATACTGTAATTTACTGCTAAAAAGACAAAAACCTAATGTAGTTAGGTTTTTAAAAAGCTTTTTCTGCTTTTGGTTTGTTTGTTTATGGTTCTTTCTCCTGACAGTCTTGTTTGCCTGCTATTTTTTTTATGCTACATATTTTCCTCCATAATTTCCCTGGGTCACATATTTTGATTCTAAGAACTTCTAGAATTTTCTCGGTAACTATCTTAAGATTTGATTTCTCTTCTGCATCAAATGATGAAAAGGAAACAACTGTGCTGTTATAAATTCCTCTGACACTTGGAAATAGAGATTGGTTTCTTACCAAATGTGATATAAGGGAAATGACATCATCTTTTTAAAGTGAAAAATCCAATGTTTCTGATATAAATGGAATATTACTTTTGATATTTACTTTTTAAATGAGATGAGACCATAAATTATTTCTGCTTGTTTTTTAAACAAACCTACTAAAATGTATACTTCCAAGAAGTTGTAGTACTTTCCAGGTGGTCTCTTTCTGAAGACTGACATTAGTGCCAATTTTGATGAAGTCATCGCCTGAACATTTTTGAAACTCTTATATTGTTATGCTTGCCTCCAAAACCATGATGTGTGATTTTTCAAAATATCCCAAATGGCACTACATTTCTGTCTTCTAATGGTGATTTGATTTCTGGAAATATTCAAAAGACGCCCATGTTTGATAAATAGATCAAAAGATCGATCCAGAGAGTGTTTTTTAATGTCAAAAATGATGTATGGCTGTAGTATAATGAAACTTTTCAGGGTAACTCAAACTAAACTGAAGGCACTTGAAAAATACGAGTTTCAAAAAATAATTTGAGTACTGACAATCTTATTGGAATAAGTACTTAGCTTCTCTCAAGACACAATGCCAAGGATTTCACACAGATTAAATCCTTCCAATAGTTCTGCAGAGTAAAAATTATCCCCATTTTCCTGATAAGAAACAAGGTTGGAGAAACTAAACAACATGCCCAAAAACTGGTCCTCACATCTCTAGCCTGCTGGCTCTCCATGGGGCTGAGTGGGTAATTGATGCCCTTATTTTCAGTTTTGAAAGTCAATCACTTTGCTTTATCCTCTGAGTGATTTAAATTTTTTATTTCTAAACTCTGCCTGATGTGTGCATGTCCAAGCTTGAAATGAGGCTAACTCTCCCTCAAAGATGTAGGAGGACTTTTCTGTCCTTTCTAATCTCCTATCTTAGCTCTTCATTCCAGATATAGAACTAACCTAGCAAAATTTGAGAGCAGTGCCTTTCTTCAAAAACAATGCCAACGACTTTTCATTTAGCCTGTGTCTAAATTATCCCAAATTCAAAGTCAATGGAATCCAAATTAATGAGGGCTCCCTGTTTCCTTTCTGAGCTCCTTGGAAGGTCCACATGCCATGCATCATTCAACGCTGTGCTTTTTGCTTATAAAATCTGAAAGCACAGACTAGGGGAGCAAAGCCAAAAAAAGGTATTAGGAGATAATGTAAAACCTATAATAAAATTAAAACCATGGCTATAACTAGGGGAACTGTCCATCCATGGAGTGGGCATATTAATGTAAATTAATTAAGAGTTAGAAATCAATGAGGTCTATTAATTGAGTTGATATCTGTAATCTGGTAAAATTCAAGCAACAATTTCTTTTTGTTGGCCCAGGGGCTTCCTGAACGAACACCATGACAGCCTTTGGAAAGCAAGACTAAAAGTTAAGCCAATACTTAAAAACTTTCAGCAGGGTTGTGCTGAAGTTAGCTTGAGTACAACTTGGCTTTACAGCAGTGGGTCTAGGAATTAGTAAGAGTAACGATAATAGCAACCATCTACATAGTACAGCTTTTCCTCAGTATCCTCAAGGGATTGGTTCTAGGACATTGTAGATACTAAAATCCTGAATGCTGAAGTCTGCTACATAAAATGACATAGTACAGTATTTGCATAGGACCTACCCACATCTTCTTATATACTTTAAATGGTCTCTAGATTACTTATAATATCTAATACAATGTAAATGCTATATGAGTAGCTGTCATACTCTATTGATCAGGGAATGACAAGGAAAATAGTCTATGCATGCTCAGTAAACAGAAGATTTTGTTCAGTTATTTTCAGTTTACAATTGACTGGTTCATGCAGAACTTGCAAACAGGAAGGCCAACTGTACTGCCTATGTGTCAATTTCTAAGTTTATTCACTTAATCTTCCCTTTTATGCAATCTGTACCATTATTGTCATCCTCATTTCACAGGTGAAGAGATCAAAGAATGAGTTAAGTGATTTTTCCCAGAGTCAAACAGCTTATTGAGTAATGAAATCAGAACCTACATGCATTCTAAATCATTAGACTACACTGTCCTCCTTTTATGTGCAGTGGTTTGGCAGAGAGGACACTGCTGGCAACTAAGGACAGTCTCTTCCATGGAACAGAAAGATTTTGCCCAATAGTATATTCCAAAATTCATCTAGAAAAAAACAGTATAAATCTTCAGATGACTGGAACCCATCACCATTCTTGTCTACTATTAAGCAGAATGTGATCTTATTGAAAAGTTGCAAAAATAGTACAATAAAATTACAAATGCCTTTCACCTACGTTCAGTAAATTAACATTTTGCCACATGTGTAAGAGTTTGTTTTCTGCTGCTACAACAGAACACTTGATGCTGGGTACTTTATAAAGAAAGGAAGTTTATTAAGCTTATAGCTTTGGAGGCTGACAATCCAAGACCTGGCAGCCCCATCTGTTCATGCTCTAGTTAGATGCTTCTTTAGCTATATCACAACAGGGTAAATGGCATCACTGTGAGAGTGCATATGAGAGGGACACATCAAATGTGAAATAAGAAAGTGAAGAGTGCTTCCTTTTGGCTGAAACAGCCATCTTCCAGTAATTTGCTAAAATGATGGACACAAAGGGAAAGAGGAGAAGCTGGTGTATGTTCTCTAGGCCATTTAGAAACATGGGGCTGTTCCTTTGGCCGCACACATGTGAATCTACAAAAAGGGTGATGTTGTAGACATCAAGGGAATGGATACTGTGCAAAAATGAACACCACACAAACGTTACCCTGGCAAAACTGGAAGAGTCTACAGTGCCACCCAGCGTGCTGTTGGTTTAGCCTGCCCCACCCAGAGAGGTGCATTTTGTGAGACCCAGTGGGAAGGAGCCCAAGTTGCTGGACCCTGTTTCCCATGAATTCATGGCATAAACTAGGGGTGGAGCTCTGCCACTCAGCATCTAATTAGTGGCTAAGTGTTCTAGGTCCTACTTAAAAATAAAAACTCGTCCTGGGTGTAAGAATGGTTTTCTTAACTGAACAGGTACATGGTGCCTTTACCTTAGAAACAAATACTTGGAGCAGATTTTTACTGTACCTTAGTTAATTGTGTCGGGTCTTTACTCTTTAGTGTTTTTCTTGCTGAAAGATATTGCTAAGGTATTGTGTAGGTGTATACCCCAATGGCCAAATATTTACAAAATACTGCCTATAAATCACCATGGGAAAAGATACATCAAAATAAATGGAAGTCACTGTATAGTATTTCAGTTAAATAAATTGTTTAAAGCACCCTTAAAAGAAACCAAAGAGCTTCAGGGGTCAGCCTTGCTCCTTTATCATAGCTCACTTCAAAAGATTAGCATTAATCCCTTCGGGGGTGATACTCCTATGACCAGCTAACCTTCCACTTGAGTGTAGCTATGAAGGTTTTACCACTTCAACATCACCATGCTGAAGAACAAGTTTCCAGCACATGAACGCTTGGAGGACAAATTGCACCCAAACCACATCATATTTGCATTATTGTCCCCTTTATTCTCTTTTTTTCTGAACCATTTGAGAATAAACTGCAGAAAGCATGCTTTTTCCCCCTAGATTCTTCAACATACATCTCCTGAAAACCAGGATATTTTCTTTACAATCACAGTTCAATTATTAAGATAAAAAATTAACACTGATGCAATGCCATTATCTAATATATAATCTATATCCAAATTTTGCCAGTTGTCCCAGTAATACCCTTTGTATCATTTTCCCCCTTCTTTGATCTACAGTTCAATTCAGGATCACAGGTTGCATTTAATCAGCACATCTGTTTAGTTTCCTTTGATCGAGAATAGCTGTTCAGACTTTGTCTTTGATGACATCAGTATTTTTTAGTTCAAGCCAGTTATTTTATAAAATATTTTTCGATTTAGTATTATCTGAAGTTTCTTCATAGTTCCACTGAAGTTATTCATTTTCAGCAGAAATACTACACAGATGGCATTTACATTTTATATTCCCTAAATATGATGAAGACAATATTTAATACCATTTAAGGACACTATCAGGTTCAGAATTATTTTTGAGGAAGGAAGAATTTCACTGTGCTACCTATATTTGAAGCCAATATTATTCCTCTGTGGTATATTCATGGTGATCAAAAGCATATTATATTTGAACAAGAGCATACTGTAATTACTGTCATGAAGTAATTACAGCAAGATTTTAATTTAATATAAAACCTTTCTAAATTTTAGAGTCACGTGAACATGCTTTCAATTTTGTGAACTCCTAACTCTGAACAACTCTGGGAGGCAAGGGGGTCATTAAGGCATCAGACAAGGCCTGGACTAGATAACTTCACAGGTACTTTCTAATCCTGATCCGGGTTCCAGAAAGGCTATTGTCTAGGTTTCCTCAAGCTTTCTAAGTGCAGGCCTAGATATCACTCTTCACATCAACGGGAAAATTTTTAGTATAGTAAGAGTCTTCATGTCATATGAAAAGATGCTCCATTTCACTGAAAATTAAAGCAATATAAATTAAAACTATGCTAAGGTACCACCTTTTACCTAAAAGATTGACAAGAATCTAAAAGTTTAGTAACATGCTTTGCTGGTGAGGGTGTGGGCTGAGAGACAGTCTTACATATGACTGGTGGGAATGCAAATTAGTATACAACCTCTTTGGAAGGTAATTTAGCCATACAAAAATTATAAATTCACTTACCTTTGGATTAGTAAATTTTAAGGAATTTACTCTATGACTATCTTCACTGCTATGGTTTGGATATGGTTCAAGTGTGCTCTGCAAGGTTTCATTTGTTGAAATTTGATCCCCATCGTGAGGTATGATGAGTGTGGAAAAGCATTCTGACTATGGTGTTCAGAGGTGAGGCCTTTGGGAGATGATTAGGATTAGATAAGGTTGTTATGATGGAGCCCTCATGTTTGAGTCCTGGTGACTTTATAAGAAGAAGGAGAGAGACCAGTGCTAGGCACTGCCTCACGACTCTGACAGCAAAGATCTGTTGCCCTTTGATTTCCAATCAAAATAAACCTCTTTGTAACTCACCCAGACTGTCTTATTAGCCACAGAAAATGGACTAATATTCTCACAAGTTTGGAAAAGGATATAAGTACAAGATCACTCAGCGCAGCACTGCTTGTAACTACAAAAAATTGAGAACACCGCAAACAGGAAATTGGTTAAATAAATGTTTATCTACCCAATGGAATACCATGCAGATGTTAAAAATCAAGGAGGAAGGCCTCTGTATGTGTTGATTTAGAAAGAGCTCTAAAGTAAAGTGGAAATAACAGTTTACATATACAGAATATGTAGTTTTTATTCAGAACTGTTTTTATAATATTCTATTTTGCGATAGAATTAAAGGTCTGCACTCACATTTCCTCCCTTCTTTCCTTCTTTTCTTCTTTCCTTCCCGTCTTTCTTTCTTTTTCTGTTTGTCACCATGTTTGGCTTCACATTTTTTTGCATGTCCACATACAAACTAAGAAAAATAGGAAGGGCCATGTCTTGGTAGATAAAGGACAAGGATTAGCAAAGTTGTTTTTTTTTTTTTAACTGTATATCCTATTGTATTTTAAGGTTTTTGAATTATATTGATATATTACCTATTCAAAAACTAAATTTAAATATAAATACACACTTTTTGACATCAAGGGAGAAGTAATCCACCTCCCGGGTTGGGGGCTCCGCCACCCCACAGGAGAGCCAGAATGGGTCCAACCGAGCCCCAACTCACTGGGACTGCGTGGCACCAGCTTACATCAAGGGAGAACTAATCCGCCTTCCGGGTTGGGGGCTCCGCCACCCCGGAGGAGAGCCAGAATGGATCCAACCGGGCCCCAACTCGCTGGGACCACGTGGTGCCAGCTTACATCAAGGGAGAAGTAATCTGCCTTCCGGGCTGGGGGCTCCGCCACCCCGGAGGAGAGTCAGAATGGGTCC
>RJWM01019429.1:0-39089 GCA_004363535.1 Dasyprocta punctata
CAGTTGTTCTCCCTGTAACCCCTAACTACAACAAGAGTCTTACTGAATGCATTTCCCTAAATCTAGGGCTTTATTCATTTTTGATTACTGAATACCTGCAAAGGACCAGGTAATGTGGGCCAAACAATTTGAAAACATTTATTCAGAAGGAATAAGTAGAAGATAAGGGTGAAGAAAGAAGAGTTGGAGCCAACCTGCCTGATTTTTGAATCTAGGCCTACTATATAAGTTTAGAAAAGTCACTTAACTGCTGAGGCTTCAGGTTTTCATTTTTATATTAAAGGTGATAATGATATAAAATGCTCTGTGGGATTACTGACAGATTAAATATTAATACACACAAAAATCAGATTAGCATCCAAGCATGCAAGGTGCATAATATATGTGGATTATGGACATCTCCTGCCATGTTGAGTGGTTTCACTCTTCCTAAGGTATTTCCTAACATTCCACCCTCTCTGTGGTCAAGTAGAGAGTTCATCCTTGTGGTCCTCTTGGCTGCCACTTTCCAGTACTTATTGTCCATAGAAGTCACTTTAGGGGTTCTTATTAAAATGCAGATTCTTAGTCAATAGACCCAGTAGGGCCTGAATTCATGCATTTCTAATAAGTTCCCAGGAGATACCAATGTTGTTTGCACACTGGAAACAATGTAAATTCAAAACAATTCTCTCATTCAAACTTCAGAATGTAGCGCTTTATAGGGTGGAAACATCTTAAGTCCCAAAAGTGTACTGTGAAAAAGCTGGAAAGAGTGAATAATTTTGCCCACTTGAAAATCAAACCAATTTTTAAGTAGGTGTTGTGGATAAGGGAAGCCAAATTTTACACAAGAAAAATGTAACAGTATTGTGTTATGACTTTCAATTCAAGAACACGGAGCTTGAATCTGATCTATACAGCGGCAGGAGACCAGTACAACGACTGAGACGCAGAATTGATAAAGTTGCAGGGCACAGAAGAAGCTTTTACTAACTGCTGTGCTGAGAGCTCCACCACAGAGATGGGGGAAATACAATTGACTAGCATGAAGTTATTGAACAGCAAGCAAGTTCTGTAAATTCCTACACATCTGGACTTCAGGCTGAAAATTATTACAGATATGTTGTTTTAACAGAACTTAATTTATTTCATAAGGTATATAAATTTTTTGACTAGAATTGCACCTGATACATGGCATTAGTATTAGCTATTACTATGGGAAAGGTTTCCATGGAGAAAATAATGTTTATGAAGAGAAAAAAAATAGAAGTTCTATGTGTCATTTCGTTAGTATTTACAGAAACCTTAATAAATTAAGACAAAAAGCATGAAACATATTGCACAAAGGCACATAACTTGTAGCAGACATAGACTGCAACCTAGTTTGTCCAGATATAAAATTTGACATGTTTCCACTGCTGCTTACTGATAGCTTAAAGGAAATTATTCCTAAACTCCAGTTTCTTTACTCTAAAATGAAGATAACCTATTTTAGCAAACAGTGTTAATTTATGGGATCAAGGATTAATGAATTAGTCACCCTTTATGCTCAACTATGTACCCTTTTAAAACTGCAATGGTAATATGTAATCAGAATCATTTATAAATTAATTGTATTATACATTGTGTTAATCTCTGCAAGATAAAAACAAAAACCCCACTTAGCTAACTTCTAAATTTTTCAACACACACATACGTGTTCCCTCACATCATTATTCTCACAGTAAGAACTACCATGAATGGTCAAATACAACCAAGTAACCTTCCTTTTTTTTTTTTTTTTTTTCTTTCTGAGATGTCATCTGAGTTCTTAAAATGGTTTTGATGTTTTCTTGACTGGAAGGCTTTGTCTCTGAGTCTTGGTATAGATAACTCAAATTTGTCAGTTATGATCTAATTCGTACTTTGTCTCTTCACAGGGACTTCTTGAGCATTATTCTTAACTATTGTTCTCCATCTACAGTTTCACATATTCTGTGACTACCATACACACATTTTTGATCTTTTGGGATACATTCATCATTTATCTGAACTCTTGTTCATGTGTTTATTGCACTGTTTAATGAACCAGTCCTCTCAGGAGAATGTGACTATGCTTCGATCAAGGACTTATCTTTCCTGATAAATTGGGCTGAAGTTCACGCACCTGCAAAACGGCATACAGGAAGCATTCAAGACCTCTTCCATAACAAGTGAATGAGCACACATGATAGCCATGGTCAGTAGAAAGGTCAAAATGCCAAAATGTCAATGACTCCTAACTATATTAGCTAGAAGGCTACTTAATGTAAGGTTAATCAATACTTTTGTTCCAAAATTATTGCCAGTTAAATATTAGTTTTATTAATAGTCTCAGTTTTACTATTTTCTACTGTATAGCTTTTGCCATTTAAGAGTAATATAAACTGAGAACTGACAATCAATGTCTGTGAAGAGGTCAATTTGCATAAATTTTCTGGGGTATCCATGATTATAAATATTGAAGCTCTGTGTATAATTCTAGTGAACTTGGAAGTAATCTTAGATCGATAGAAATCATTTAAATAGCAAATAAAATTGAATCAACTTTTAACTAAACACAGGGCATTTACTATGCATTCTATGTACTAATTCTTACTGTAAATTAGACAATAGCATTCTGTGCCAACTTAATTTTAATTAATGACAGATAAGTAAATGTTGCAATCAGGTTAACTCGCCACTTGCACAAACCCAATGTTTTCTCTCAGTTATGAGTAGAACAGAGGTTTGCATTTGGGATGAAGAAAGGGATTTCCTGGAAGTAAAACATTGCTGTGTGTTGTTGCTATGACCCTAGTTATAGTTATTCAAACTTATGCTTAGGCAATGCTCAATATAAAGGATAAGGATTTTTATTTATTTATTTATTTATTTATCTATTTTCGGGCTTGTACTTAAAGAGAAAAAATCTTATTAGAAGTTCAGTTTATAGTACTGTATTTTTTTACACCAAAATATTTCATTTTTTGGAAGCAATATTCCATATATATATGAAAACAGAAACTTCAAAGTGAGGCTGTGTAAAAATGATCTTTTTATAAATGTGCTTTGACTGAAAGAAGTTAAGGGTATTAAGGCAGGTTTAATTTCTTTTTTTTTTAAGCAGACTTAATTTCAATACTCATATCAGGTTATCTGATAAGCAATTCACTGTCCACAAAATTAACTCATTGCACTTTTATATACACTGCTTATTTTTAGGATACAATTTATTATTAATACCCCTTCATCCTCTTTCAAAATGTTTCCTTGAATTGATGGCTCTATCTTTCCTTTTGGATATTTTTGTCACTTTTGTTACTTATCAACCAACAAGTATAATGGCTTATATGTTGTTTACCTCATTTTCTAAATATTTGCTATTCGGACAGACTTTGTAGAAGAGTCTAAAAAGTATATAGAATAAATGAAATGCCATCCTGTTTCATGAAATACATAGTATTTCCAATGAGAAGAGTACAAACATATGAATACTAGTTTGTTCAAGGTAACTTTAATATGTTTCTTGAATAAGGGGAAGAATTCACCAGTGCAAGGAAGTTTATAGGCAATGACAGAATGAAACATGAGGTAAAGCCCTGGAATTCAAACCAAACAATGACTGAAATCAGGAATTTCTGACTTCATATGGAAACACAACATGGAGCAAAGTCTGAATATCAGATTTGGGTTAATAAAATGGCAATTAATTGGATAATTTTTGTTACTGTTTGACCAATATTTAAAAATTATCATTAAAATTTTGAGCTGAGGAGTGGCAGGATTAAGAGTTTTGTTAATATTATCATCCTATCTCATAAATTAGTCTCCTTTAAATTGCTTTACTTTAATATGCTGTCTAAGAGTGATTTTGCTATTAGACAGAATATTGAATTACATTATGACATTTTCATACATGCATATATCATACGTGATCATATCCATTTTCCTGCTACCCTCTTCTCTCCTTCTTTCCTCCCTCTTCCCTTTTTTCTTGTCTAATAGAATTCCTTTTATTTTTACATCATTTTTTATAGATTCTTTACATGAGACAGAACATGTGAAACTTGTCTTTCTGAGTTTGCCTTGTTTCAGTTAACATGATGATCACGATTTTGCTCACTTTTCACCAAATGACATGCTTGCTTCTTTCCTTATGGCTGAATAATAATCCAGGATTATATCTAGAGAAAACATTATCTGTAACTATAATATCTAAATCACACCTCTTCTTCCTCTCTCCCCATATATATAATCATATATAATACATAAGGTGGTCCTATAATTGTCTGTTGACAATTTTTCTGTGATAAACATGAATGTGCAGATATCATTATACCAAAAGACTTTAAATTCATTTGGTATATATCCAAGAGTTGTATAACTGGATATTATGGCATTTGTATTCTTAATTGAAGAATCTTCATATTGATTTCCACAGTGGTTGTAGTAATTTTTATTACTTATAAGGGTTCCTTGTCTCAGCATCCTTGCTAGTATTTATTTTTTTTATATTCTTAATACTCATTCTGACTGGATTTAAATGGAATCTTGGTGAATATTTGATTGGCATTTCCCTGATGATTAAAGGTATTAATATTTACTTCATGTAATTATTGACCTTTTTGTTGAGATGTGTTTATTCAGTTCATTTTCCCAACTATTGACTGGATTTCTGTTTCTTTTGATGTCATATGTTTTAAATCCTTTATAATTCTGTATATTAACCCTCTAGGAACAGAGTAACTGTCAAAAATTTTCTCCCAGCTTTTAAGCTATTATTTCAATCTGTCAATTATTTCTTTTTCTGTGTGCAGAAACCTTTTAATTTTTTCGTTCTTGCTATTATTTCCTGAGCTATTGGGAACCTATTCAAGGATGCGTTGCCTCTGTCTATACCTTGAACTGTTTCTTCTTTGTTTTCTTCTATCAGCCTCAAAGTTTCAGGGTTTTCAAATTTGTGATTAATTCATTTTTGCAATAGTTTTATAGGCTAAGATGTAAGGATCAAGTTTCAGTCTTATCTGCAGAAATTTTAAGAAGGCTCCCTATTACCTAACATACATTTTGAGAAGCTGGATAAAAAATCAAATGGCTGTAACTCTGTGGGTTTACTTTGGGATCCGCTATTCAATTCTATTGATCTACATGTGTTTTATGGAGGTACCATGTTGTTATTTTAATTATAGCTTTGTTGAATATTTTGACAATTGGAATCACATATTTGCAGCATTATTCTTTTTGCTCAGGACTGTTTTGGCTATTTAAGGTCTTTTATAATTCACTATGATTATTTACTTTTGCTTTTTCTATTTCAGTTAGGAATGTCATTGTTATTTTGATGAGAACGGCACTAAATCTATCGATGTTTTGCAGTGATATGATCATTTTAACAATATTAATTCTGCCTATCATAAACATGGGATATCTTTCCACCTTTTAGTGTCCTATTCAATTTTTTCTTCATTGCTTTGTAGTTTTCCTTCTCTAGGTCTTTTAGCTACTGGTTAGACTTAGTCCTATGTGTATTTGTCAGATTTTCACTGCTGGAAAAAAAAAGTGGCAGACACAATAGAGGAGGGGGAATAATTTATTCTGACTCACAATTTTAGTTTTTAATTTGTAGTTACCTGGCTCCAATGGCAGAAGGAGTTGACAGTGAAAAGTCATTCAACTCATGGTATGCAGAAAGGGAGGAAAGGGGAAGAGATGGGCAGAGAGAGAAAGAGAGAGAGAGAAAGAGAGAAGGCAGAGAAAGAGAACAGAGGCAGAGAGAGAGAGAGAGAGAGAGAGAGAGAGAGAACCAAAGAAAAAATATACCATTAAAAGGAATGCCACTTTTTCCTGATTTCTTTTTCTGATAATTCAATATTGGTGTATAAGAATCAAAACAATTTTGTATTTTCCTTTCATATCCTGCTACTTTTGTCTGGTGGATTAAGATAAGATATTTTTAATCATTCCATTTTTCTTCTTTATCATATCAGAATCTTGAATATCCTTCTTATAGCCATTCTTTCTTTCTTCTAATCCTTTCTCTATGCCACAACCCTGGCAATCTTTGTGAAATACTTTTTATGTCACTTCCCTTCTTTGAAAGACCTCACTAATTTCCAAAATTCTTTAAGATTCTAGGTATAATTCATGAGCCCTTGATGGCTTACAACCCTTTATCTCCTCCAGTGTCCCCTCTACATACACACGCCTGTCTGCCTGTCAAGTTTTTGTCTATTCTCATTGTCTGAAACACATTTTCCTCAGGATACTTATTTTTAGACCTCAGTCCTTTTAGTTCACTCCCCTCCTCTGTGTTCCCAGTATACTCTTTTATCACTGAGAAATATAATTGAATATTTTCATGATTATATCATCTCTATGAAAATATGCATCCTGTGTAATTAATTGCTATTGTTATGATAGTTATTTTCAGGTTTTCAATACTCAATACAATGTCTAAGTAATAGTAAGTACTAAAGAAGCACATATTCCGTAGATGCATGGTGAAAAGAGCAATGTATGAAGAATGAACAAAAGAAACAAGAGATAAGCTAGACTAGAAATAGCACTGAAGATCTGTAATGATAAGGTAAAGCTGGGATTCTATTTCCAAAGGATCACTAAATTAGTTCCATGCAGAAGTACAGTATGTTATAATTCTGAGATGGACCTGTATCTTCTATTCTGGACATCTTGCATGTTCCTGAGAACAAAGGAAACGGTAGAATTTAATATGTTTAAATGTACGTGCTAAATTTGTTATTCCAAAAAAAACACAGAGATTCCTTTAGATTATATTCTCATGGTGGTGTTTATTTTGGAAAGTGGCCCTAATTACAAGAGTGAGGGGACTGAAAGAATGAGTAATAATTATGGGAACTCAATCAAAGGATTCATTGTTTTCCAGGGAACTGGGGTCTGGTGTCTCTTAGAGTCTAGGTAGCAGTTTTACTGTGTTTTTATTCATTCATGTCTAAGATGCATTTTCAATAAATAAACAGTAATCTTGAAACTTCCTTTTCAAAAACCGTATCATACCATTTAATGGGATAATTAGTACATGATTAAAATTAAATAATAAATGATTTCCTCTTGATTTGATTTCTAAGGAGTAAAGTGACTAAGAAATTCCCTGGACTTTTTTTTTTTTGTGTGTGTGTGTGTGTGTGTAGGATTCCACAGTAGCTAAACTCAGCATTTCAAAAATTATATTCTTTGAAAAATTCAGAATAAAAAATGAATGAGTTTGGCACTGATCCACATGAAAAGACTGTTTATAATTATGTCCATGCGCAGAATGATTTGTATTCTGATACTCCGCTACTGCATGCAGGAGTTGATTCTATTTTTCTTGACCACAGGAAGCTACCTGCGAAATAGGATATAAGGGTCAGACTAGAAAAAATTATCTTTTGCCTATTTCTCCATCTGGCAAATTTGTACAATGTAGCAATTCTGTGTTATGTATTGTAAGCACTTAAAGCTGCCCTTTGGAAACCATGCTTCAAATGGGCATTTGCAGATTGCTGTTAATGCCAAAGGGATGAATCATATCTTCTATTGTACAAAATGTACCAAGCTGTTTAGTGTTAAGATTTGAGGCAATTTTCCAGTGAATATAATGGTTGGGCCTGTTTGAAAGAATTCAGAGAAGCACTAGGCATAGATATGAACTTTTTAATTGAATGAAGATTTATAAAGGAAAGGGAGAGGAGTTTTTCCTCATGAAACTCATTCTTTTCAGAACAAATTCAGACAATAACATATAAATCCTGGTCCTGCCTCATCCTCTTCTTAGGCATGATGCCCCACTGTGGATACTGAGGTATTGTAGAACAACAATAAGTTGTGTGTGCATAAAACATATCTTTCCATCTTGTTTAGGTTTGAATGCAGTTAAATTCCGTATTAGTTGTGGAGCCTGGGGGAAAGTCGCCTGATAGGTCTAAGTCTCACTTTTACATCAATAAAATACAAGAACAAGTAGCTAGTTTGGGAGAATAATTGTGTGTGTGTGTGTGTGTGTGTGTGTGCGTGTGTATGAACTTGTGTGTGTTTTTTAGCATCTGGCAAATGATACAGCACAATTTAAAGCCAAAGTTACTCTAATTCGAAGGCCAGTTCTGCTTATGGTTGTGTCACAATAATTCTAGGCCAGGTGACTATTAGTTTTTGCTGACTTGGGATGAACTCAGGCCTTAAATACTCTGCACAGCCTCTGAAACTTACTAAATAGTCAATAAATGACACTATCATCCCCATCACCATCCATTATCATTTATAACCATGAGATTATGAAGTGTAATATTCTTTCTTCAGTGTCAGAATTATGCTCTTCTTTCTCTTTAATGTATTTAAGGAGGCAGGAATACTGTAGTAGGGAAAAATAATAAAAATTCTTGTTCTCATATAACTCATTCCAGTGGGAGAACTAGGATATTAAACAAAATATAAATAAATAAAGTACATAGATGTGGAAATTTTAAGTAACATTCTCAGAAAAACATCTCAAACAATCGATACTTTGTTAAAGCTTAAATAGTGAGATCACCAATCATTTGGTTAATTGCATGGAATATATTCTGTGTAGAAAAAAAAACAAGAGAAAATACTCAAAACATCTAGAAGGAGGGAGAGCCACACTGAGCTAAAGGGAGGGTAAAAAGAACTGGCATACAAGAGGGCTTGCAAGTCATTGTTGAGAAATGGTGGGGGGTGAAAAGTCACTGAATGATTTTGTGCAGAAGTTAATAGGATCGTTGTGGTTTAATTCAGAAAATGCGCTTTGGTAGCCAGTGATTAAATCAGGGAAGCATGCTAAATGCTTGACTTGGGCCATCAAGTCGCTATGAAATGGGTTATAGTAAATTATATTTCAGTGCTATTATAAAAGACACCACTGGCAGAATTTACTAAAGAAACAAATGTGAGATTTTATAAAAATTATTAGTCCATAATGATCTCACAATTTTCTGGGCCGAGCTATGAGTACAGTAGAATCCCCTTGATGATTCTGTAGGAACAGATTTTTGAAGAAACATCCAAGTCTGTTTTGGGGCATATTAGAGACCAGATGACCAGTCCATGAAAGATCTAGATGGAAAATCCAACAAAACAGTTGGAAATGTGTGCATTGAGTTTAAGAAGTGTAGCCTGAGAACGGGCTGTTGAGAGCTGTTATTGAATATATGGTATATAAATTGTTTTGAACAGAAGAGATCAAAAACAATGAGGGTGGAAAAAATGAAAGAATTCCGTGGTCAACTTCTGAGTATTCTAATATTTTAAGAATGGGAAAATAAAGATCAATTAGGAAAATATTATAATGGAGGAGCTAATAGAAGAAAAGGGCAAGAGAAAATAACTTCCCAGAGGATAAGTATAGAAAGTGCTTTAGTAAAAAAGAAGACATCAGGTGAACCAAGTACTCCTGATAGGTAAGATAAGCTGAAGACTAGGCAATTGATTTTTCTGAAAGTAAAATTGTTACTCCTGTTGTGTTATTTTGTTATTTCTTGATGGTACTCAGTTATTTTCTACATAAAATCAAAGTAATTTCATTTTCCACAACTCCTGTGAAAACGGTTGACTCACAATAAGTTGTAAAAGAATGAACATAGACTTTAATATTGCATGCTTGCATTGAACAATATGGGTAATCGTAATTAAATTTCATTGTTTTGTCTTCTTTCATATGTTACTTTTTGTCATGTGGCTCCTACTCCTTTTTATGTTTATTCCTAAGTATTTTGTAGAATTGTCCATATCACATATAGGATTTAAAAATTTTAAATTTATAACCAATATCAATGATTTAAAGAAATATGTTAATTTTATATACACACTTTTAAACTTCTATTCAGATAAGTTTCATTCCTGTCTTTACATTAATTCTCAAATATTTTGTAAATTTTAACAGTTTGTTACAGAATTTTGAAATACTCATTTAAAACTGGTGTTACTGGTATAGGGCAATAGATTATTTTTCCCATGTTTATTTTTATTTTCAATGGTTACTTGCATTATCTTGTTTTACTAATATTTCAGTTTGTTATTTGCAATAATTAAAATTACTGTCTATAATAAAACTGCTTATTTACAAAATGTTGAGCCTTAAATTGTAAATCTATGACTTCTATTCAGTGAACATAATTAAGGTTTGTACAAAATTGTCTTATTAAGGCACTGTTGACTAGAACTGAAAAGATGAATACTTAATCAGAAGTAGAATGAAAACTTCTGGTGTTTATCTTGAATGAAAATCCCTCTTCTTCTTCTTCTTCTTCTTCTTCTTCTTCTTCTTCTTCTTCTTCTTCTTCTTCTTCTTCTTCTTCTTCTTCTTCTTTTTGCATACATTTGTTCCTCTCATTTACCCTTCCCCTTCCCTTGAGCCCTTCCCTTACTCCCTTGCACCCTTTCCCTATTGAGTGAGGTCTGGCCTCTTGTCCCTTTCTATTCATCTTTTACCATTTGCTTTGTTTAGACTTCACCTCACTCATATGAGGAAAACCATGAGGTAATCAAATTTGTATGTCTGATTTATTTCACTCAGTATTATGTTTCCCAGATGCATTAATTTTCCCACAAATACCTTAAATGTCTCCTTTTTTATACCTTAGTAGTATTCCATTATATATAGATATCAGGTTTTCTTTACCCAATCATCTGTTGATGTGTATATAGGCTTCTTTCTGTATAAAGGATTTAGTTATTGCATGATTCAGTTATGCAAGATTTACCTACTACGAATTTTACTACCATAAAAATTGGCATGCGAGTATCATTGTAGTATGATGAGTTTAGTGCTTTAGGGATGATATCTAGTAGGGGAATAGCTGGGTCACATGGAATTTTTAGTTTTAGTTCTTTGAGAAATCTCCATATTGTTTTCCATAATGGTTGAACTGTACTAGTTTGCATTCCTACCAGCAATGAAGGTGGGTTTCTTTTTCACTACAGCCATGCCAGCATTAGCTATTGTTTGACTTCTTAATGATTGCTGTACTTTCCAGAGTAAAGTAGACTCAGTGTAGTTTTAATTTGTATTTCTATAAGGGCCAGAGATGTTGAATATTTTTTCATATGTTTGTTGACCACTTGTATTTCTTCCTCTGTAAAGTGTCTGTTCATTTGTCTTGCCTATTTCTTGACTGTGTCTTTAAATTTAGGTTGTTCAGTTTTATTCAGTTCATTGTGTATTCTACATATTAGTCCTCTGATTTAGGAGTAACTGTTAAATAATTTTTTCCCATTATGTAGGTTGTCTCTTCACTCTATTGGTTAAATCTTTAACTGTACTTAAGTTCATTAGTCTGTATAATTCCACTTGATGTTTCTTGCTGCTATTTCCTATGCAACTGGGTTATGTTTAGGAAGTCATTTCCTATTCCTATATCCTTTCTTCTTTCTTTATGTTCATTCTAAAGTCTTCTGAGGGGTACATTTCCCCAGTACTACATAGCAAGAGTTGTACTGTAGCTGTATTGTCCTGTGCATCTAAATCAATGGATCTGAAACATTTTGATCTCAGTCCAGTGTCACAAATTTAAAACTATCCAATATATCAAAGAGCTTTTGCTTACATGGCTATGCTTATTGACATTTATACTAAAATTTAAAACTTACATATTTATAAGATGATAAGTTGTGAAAACACTTAAAATAACATTGATGAACTATTTGCTTATATAAATAACATATTTATGAAAAATAAGTTCATATTTCACCAGTATAAATTTAATGGGGTGAGTTTCACTGGTTCACATTTTTGGAAATTTCTGTAACAGATACATTTAAAGAAAGACAAATGAATTCTCATGTCTGCTACTGTATGTAATCTGATCCAATATCATATATCATACAGTCCTGAGAAACATCTACTGTGTACTTATGAGAGAATGGAAATGAAAAAGGCAATTACTGCAATTACTATACTATCTCCATATTATGAAAATAGCTTTGAAGTTTGTGGATTCCCTTAAAACATTTTAGGAATTTCCAGGAAACCTCAGACTACACTTTCAAAGATGTTACTCTAAATCAAGCCTTTCTTTATTATTGTAAATTACCCAGATAAGTGAGTTTAATTGTTCTTTTATAGGATGTTGTTGCTGTATATCTGCATCTAAAGTATAGTGTTATTCACGAGACACGAAACACAGTAACTGGACTATTCTAAAGTTTGAAATACTTTTGCAATATGTTAGACATTTTAATAAGGTGACTATGATTCTTTTTTAAAAGAGATGTGAGAAGTATCATGAGGATTGGGATGGATAGATTGTGGAGATTTAAGGTATGTCAAAACCTAGGTAGATTTTTATGAGAAGTGTTTTTGTTTCACATTTTAGATTTTCTTTTAGTCTTAATCTTTGAGTGGAACAGTCTATCCTGTGTATTTATCAGCACAAGCAAAATAGTTTCCTAGGGCTCTTAAAACAAAAATCTACTGAAAATTTATGTGATTAGCTGAAGAATTTGGAGAAATGAGAAGGGTGCTAGAGTCTTTAAATTACATGCTGGGTACTGGCCAGAATTGCTGGCTATTTACAAGGCTATGTGCTGACATAATACTGCCTGCTGGCATCACTATCATTAAAGTAACACAGAATCAAAGTAATAATACATTTGACCCCTTACTTAATATTCAAAGTGATGGTCAAGAAGGTTATAAGCAAACATCAGCTTTCTTTCACACCTCTTAGCTCATTGTGCAAATTAATAACATCATCTTGGGAGCATTCGAAACCCTGGATAATGAATGTTAACAGCAGTTCCTGTTGGCTGCATCTGAGGGTGCATTTATTTTTCTCATTATCTTACACACAATCTCTTAGCTATTGTCTGCCACTGCTGCTCACTCAGGAAGCCACAGAAAGTGCTAAAGATGTCAAGAAGCAAGAAGCCTCATTTATTTTTATGGCCTTCATCAGCATTTTTTTCTTTCCTCTCTTACTTTTTTTTTTAACTTAAAGGCCTATAATGAAATCTGCTGATTAGAATCAGGACCATATCTAAATATATACATGACAGTCCTTTTCTGAAGGTGACGTGCAATGAAAGGGCACTTTACGCATATAATACCTCCCATAGGCACTGAAGTTAAAATCAATTAGTGATCATTTCTCCTATCCTTTCTGACTACATTCTAGATGTTTCACAATTGATTGTAATGTTATCTAACAGAGTAAATAATAGACTCAAAAAGAAATAATAAGTGGACTAAAAATTGTTTTCAGGGATTTTATAGTGTGGGCAAATGGCCCCCACTTAAGCCTCATGTAATCATGGAAAGGGCTGAGTCTGGCTTTCATGATTGGTTTGTTGCCTGGAGCTGTGACTGATGGTTTGAGTGCAGCACCCAACCAGGGGTGGAGCTGACATACAGTGTAAGGGCAGGAAGAAGGTATGTCTTCACTCTCTTGCTGGTTAGCGCCTTGCTTTTTTGCAGGGGCCCATGAATGGTTGCCCCTTAGCCACAGCACGTTGCCTTGCACCAGCTGAGCATGACTGAAACCTCCAAGAACTGTAAGAAATAAACCTTTCCTTTCTTCATTTTGGGCATCAGGTATTTTATCTCAGCAACAAGAGAAAAGTAACTAAGATGAGGGATAACCAGGATAGTTTCATTTGCAAATGACTAGAAAGCAAACTATACTATACTATTTAACTATTAAAAAGTTGCTCTTAATTTATTTTTGTTACATAAAAATAAAATAAAAACAAATGGCCACCATAAGAAAGATACAATGCAATAAAAGATGATTTTATATTGGAATGGAAAATTATGTGAGCCCATCTATAGATATATTTTGAGACTTAGTTTACTAAATTATGATAGAATGATAATCCAAGAAGCCGGTTTTTCATAGTAGCAGAACATATGGCCAGGGATAAACATTAGAATTCTTTTCAAAAATAATACAGATAGAGAAAACCTTGGAATATTTTATGAATCCAAGAATCTAAATGGACAGTTGAAAGTAAGATACTAATGTAAAAGTTGTACAAATATCTATCAAAAAACCACATAATTAGTGTTATTATTGTGGATGGAGAAATGATGAAGCTGAAGACTACTTCAGGCACTTTGAAGGTTTAGGAGTAACAATATGTTGGAAAGGAACATGGCCAGAATGGGGTCAAATCACTTACTTAGGAGTTTATTTTAAAAACAAGACAAAATTATGCCTATCAAAGAGAGTAATTCAGGTGGACACCATTAATTCCAAACAATGCTCACTGTTTTGTTTCTATCCCTCATACTGTCCCAAGTCAAGATTAAGCAGAAACTGAGTACACCTGAGGCTGATAGTTTGAGGACATTAGCCAATTCTGATTAGGCAACTCTGATAGGAAAGAGAAGGTAGATATGATGGGCCAGAAAGTCAAGTGTTACTGAAATAGACAAGACTGACCAAAATAGAATAATGATGATTTATATCAATAGGACACACCTTTACCTTTACTTGAGTGCTGCAGAAGGTCATCTATACCACTTCCAGATCTTCTTCCCTCTCTGTTGTGACCCAGTTATCTGGTCCTTGTTGTATTTAACTAGTTTCTAATCATTATCAGCTATGTTTTCCTTCATAGCTATAAGCCATAGAGGCCCAATTGTATTGTAGTTCGATCTCATGGCATTTTGGATTTTTCTCTCTTGACTTAAGGGTCTTAGGTCCCCAGCTTGGGAAACAGAATAGTGAGTCCAAGGTATAAAATCAACTCGGCAGTGTTCACAGGATTCCAAAACAAAAGGAAAAAAAATCTTAAAACAGGAGATTTCAAAAAGATGCCTTTCTAAATGGCAGTTTATCACCCTGAGAAAAATAAAACCTATATTTAATAAAAAAATTATCATAAGCCAAGAAAAATTATGGCAGAAAATCTGGCAGGATAAGTGTTTCATTCTAATTCATCCTTACACCTTCTCCTGGTACTTGTCCAGCAAAAAGTGTAGCTTGCAATTATAATTCTATGGTTTTGTGGTTGAACCAGAGACAACACAATGATTGAGAAAATGACATGTCCAAAACCAAATTATATAACTCCTCCAAAACACTCTACATCCTAAAACCTCAATGCATGTGATAACGAGGTCCTGTTTTAAAAGAAAACGTAGTTTTCAATGAGTTTCAAAATCTATAGCAGTTCAGAATTGTTTACACCAAAAAGTAAAAAATAAAAAGAAATTGTTTATATACATATGAATTGTGTGATACATGAAAAAGAATGTTAAATGTTCAGAATATTCTCTTTGATTTTATAGACATGCTTTTGCATCATTATGTATTGTTTTATATAGTCGGTAGGAAATAAACTAACTTAAAAGAATTATTATATTCTTGGAATGCTATGAATAAGTTCGTATTTTTAATTTTACTTAAAGAATAGCAGGCCTATGAGAGTAGTGTTTTTATTAAATAAAATTAACTGGTGACATTTAAAACCTTCAAAGATATATGAAAATAAAGAAATATTGATAAAATATAAAGAAATATTTCATGTGAATTGTATTGGTGTCCTCAAAAATGTCTACGAGAACACCAAAATGAGATTTCACAGGAAGGGTGGAACGAAGACATTTATTTACTACACAAATACACTGGTGATTTCCATGTGTTTGGCGCTGTCCATAGTTCTGGAGAAGCAGCAAGGAGTTTGACAGCATCACCAGCACCATGTCTCATAAAGGAACTTCCACAATGCTAACATCTTCAAAATGTCACTTCACTCAGACTGGAGCATAGATTTGAGTGAAGGGTTGTAAGGATAAGAATGGAGCCACATATTAGTGGAGTTTGAAAGTCATGCTAAAATGTAGTCAGGGGTTATTTTAAATAGAATGCCCCAGTCTTTTCTGTACTTCATGAAGAAACTCTGGATATTTAGCTTGCTCTTTAATATCTCATTAATATTCACATAATATCAGAAGTAATAAATCCTCTTTACACTCAAACCCCTAATATGTGCCATGAAGCTGGTTTGTAAATTGTTTATCTTTTTTGGTGCTTAGAATAATTACATTTTATACTTATTCATGTTATCAAAGGGCCTAGAACTTGACTATAAAACTACATAAGTATTCTAAATCAATAAGAAGATAAAATAGGTTATAATAGTATCAGAAAAACAAAGTTTTAGTCAAGGGTTTGATGATAACTGCCTTTATAACTCTGGCCAAGTAAACTATCATTTTTGTGTTTTATTTTTGTATTAAGTGAGACTAGTGTTATAGTATCTATCTATTTTGCTTTTTTCCCAAGACTGGTAGTCATCAGTGAGTCAATACATATGAAAATCATTTGACAAGAGAAGAAAACAAATTTTCATTTAAAGCAATGTGTTATAATGGACATGTCATATGATTAACAGCTTCCTGAATTGTAAAGAAGACAATATTATAAATAATTTTAAATTATCTCTCCAGACAAGATGATAGAGGGTGATATCCACTTTGGCCCTTAGAATAGTACACAGTATTTGATTTAGGTCCCACCTGATGGGGGGTGTTTGTCTTGGGGAAATCAGTGGGTGGTAAAGTGTAAGTCACTTTCTGAGTTAGGGTGATGATAGACATTGTGCGATTAAATGACAGTACATGGCACTATAGAGATAAACTGTGTTATTTTATTATTAAAATAGTTAAGGGCTCCAATTGGACAGAGAAACCCTAGAAGACTTTTATAAAGGAAGTCTCACTATTGCAGAAAAAGCTATGACTTTCATGAAATGATAAAAGATGAAGGAAACTGAAGAAAGAAGTTTAGGAATGGGAAACATTATAAAGTTTATTTGCATAATCTCTGAACCTTAAATATGGGAAATCAAGTGGTGGAGCTATTTGTTTAAGGTCATTCATGAGCTATTATCTGAGTCATGACTGGATCTTATCTCTTCTAATATTCTTTCCTTTGCACTGCCCATTTCCCTTAGTTTAAACAGTTTTGTGATTTACTATTGAAAGAAAATTGTGAAGAATCTAAATCCTTGTTGTATTTGGGTCAGCTTTTCCCTTCTCACAGTTTGCAATCTGCACACTTTGTAATCCTGTAAATTTAGTGTTATTTGGCATTTCTATTAATATGCCATTTACTTCCCCATTCCAGATCTTTAATAAAAATGTTAAATAAAACCAGACCTAGCATTTATTATTTTTTGTTTATAAGCCTTTCCTCAATGCTAATCTGACTGATTTTCTTGTCATCTAAACTCATTTAAAACAAATTTGCAAGTAAAATATCATCAGACATAGTATCAGATGTTTTGCTAATACCTAAATATATCACATTTTCTCTTCTATCCATTAATTTTGAGAATTTATCAAAGGAAGCAACTCAGCTTGTCTACTATGAATTTTCATTTATAAATTCCTGCTGTTCTAGTTCAGTAAGCTTCTTTTGAATTGTTCTGAATTATTCAACTATTTCATAAAATGATTTCATTCATTTGTTAATATATAGAATCTATTGAAAACCATCACAGTCCAAATAAATGAGGGTCAAAGTAGGTATGACAACAAGTGAGTATGGGTACATACAAAACAGCAGTCACCAAAAGGCTTGCCTTCTGCAATGAAATGCAGTGCAAGTTGTGGTTGGCCTCCTATCCTGGCTCCTGAATCTATTATTAATGATTGTGAGGAACCATGGCTAAGGAGATATTTAGAGACAGAGTCTCTATAGACTTTCCCACATTCTGTTACTGCTCATAGATTTCTATTCATACCCTATCCCAGTTGGACTTTGTTGACAATCCTCAACCCTCCTCCAATACTATATTCTCTTTGGTAAAACCTCTTCATCAATACTTCAGCATCTAATAAAAAAACATTGGTCATTTCATTGTCAAATCTAATAACTACCTTTAAGTGTATCTCTGTATCTCATTTCTAAAGTGCAAATTTGAAACTACTTGACAAGGCATAAAAATCCCTGTAACATAGCCCCTCAAGCTCGATGTTCCTAAACCCCTAACTGTTCATTTTTTCTAACCCTGTGTTTCTCTTCTACCACCACCTGCCTTTATATGGTCCAGGATGCTCTTTTTTCCACTTTCATCTGGTGATCTGCCCCTTGTTTACACCTCTGCTCTGATACTGACCTGAAGTCTTTTTGGATTCCTTCCACAGTTAGGCAGATCTCTTTGGGTGTCACAATTTCTTTTCCTTCTCAAATTTTGATGTACTTGTTTTTAATTGGAATCTGAGGTTCTTTAGGGCAGATATTTCTTCCTTATCAGGTCAGCCTTGGCTGCCACCACAGAGTGAAAGCATTTATCATTTGTTGAGTTAGTGTATGAGTGCTTTGAAAATGTTCAACATAGAATAAATTGCATTTGGAAGATGGATATCTCACCAGTATTGATAACTTTTATTCTTGCATCTCTTGTTCACATTTGCTGTCCCAAGACGCTAAATGACTCTTTGTAAACACAATGTTATTTGCATTGAATAGCAAAATTTTTCTGTCAGAGCATATGTAAACAACCTCCAAAATATCTCTGACTGAAATCTACTAGTTTTAAATCCCCTTTTCATTGTTAAAGTCACTAAGATGCAAAACTTTATATTTGAATTTAACATTACAATTTCCCTAGCAAACATCCAGCATCAAATTAAATCCATTAGCTTCCTTTGGCACATGGATGATAATTACCAAGTTTCCAGAATATGCTCCTCTCTAATTTTTCTTCCTTTGCTTGGACAACAAATTGATTTATGTGGCTTTGTTTGCCCTGTTATTCCTGGACTTAATCTCCTGTAAAAACAAAGATGATCAGAATTTCATAGTGTGCAAGTTATTCTGAGCATGCCATGTCTCAGTGACCATTTGTGTCTGAAACTTATTTTGATGCTCAAATGTCAGCATTTACCATGGACATGATAAATTACAAAAACATTTCTAATATCACCACACCTGCAGATCTACCATGCTACAGTTATTACATGTTTATGACATATTTTTGTGGAATGGAGTCAAATTCTAATGCTATTTTCTGTCTTCTGTTCTTGTGTGGGAAACCCAGTGAAAATTTTAAGTTTTCTACTCTTGAGTGTGAAATTCGGTCTTTAAATTTCAACTCATTAGATGCTATCCAATTCAAATAAGAGAGATTATTCCATATTCCTCCTCCTAAATCTGTATTAATAATGATGTCTTATATTTTGGAGTCCCATAGAGTCCATTATAGCTAGTTAGCTATATACTGGATATAGAGTCCACCAAGAATGTATACTCACCAAAATAATAAATATTTAGAAGCTAATGACCACAACTTTGAGCACCTCTTGTAGTTGTAGACACCAAAGGTAACTTGTACTGCTCTTATGATGTTTCAATCAATTTAGTTTTAAAATACAAGTTTTTACTTTCCTGATATATATATATATATATATATATATATATATATATATATACATATATATCCATTCATGTCATAACACAAAATGATAAAATGATAAAATCAAGGTTGCAAAATGAAACATCTAACTACTTCAATTGTGTGCTAACTTATTAAGAATTCTCTACAAACTTAATGCATTGCTATTGGGTCCTGCAACTAGTCTTAACTTCTAAATCTGACAAGTAATCTGCCCTAGTTGCTCTAGTTGGATACTTAGAGTCATTCTTGACCATTTATATCCCTTCATATTGATTTGGTCATCAATTCTACCCCCAAACTATCTATTGTATCTATTCATCTTTCATCTTTTAGATACAAGCCAAGGTGATTTCTCTCCAAGTCTCCTCAGAACATGCCTTGCATACTACACTAATTTGTCTGCATACACCACCAGAATAATTTTCTTAAAATAAAATTCTGATTATCCCACCTCTTTTAAAATTATTCACCAGGTCACACTGTCCTTAGGATGGAATGTAAGCTTCTTAACAAGACAGTGGCAAAGTTTTCTCTTAATTTGACTTCAGAATGTTTTTGAAGCAAACATCCTCTTGCTTTCAATGCTGTTCTAGAATTTCCAGATTTCCTATAGCCCCTCACTTACATTTGTTTTCTCTCATCCCCTACTCACACATTCTTTTCCCTTTATCTGGAATATTCTTGTGTAATTTCTTCCCCAAATTCCATTTGAGATAAGTATTTGCTTCATGATATTTTAGGTTTTAAAATATCTCTATCCTGTAAAGGTTCTTCTGGAGAACCTGATTAAATTTTCTGCTATAGCATTCCCTAATGGTTCATATTTTGGAATATGCTCAATAGTCTTTTCCCCACTAAACAATACCTTCTTGAAGGACAGAGACCTTCTTTGTTTTATTCATCTTTTGCAGCATAATGACTGCCACATAGATCCAAAACTCTAGGTGTGATTGAAAGACTTCTGCCCTTATCTGTGTATCAGTTTCATGCATGTTTCATAGCTGTGGCTTTACTCTTACTTTCAGTGACTTCCGTCATCACTGCTCTGTCCCCAGACAAAGGCAAACTCAGTCATTCTCTTTCCTATTCTGTGAAAGGAGAGAGGAATTTGTATAAAATGTTTTTGAATGTTCCCACTGTTTTATTCTCATAAGAACAATAGTCCAATTTCTGGCTTGTTTGTTACTCATTCTGAAATTTGGTTTCAACTGACTTTATCTATATTCTATAAAAGATCTGTCTATTCCACAGTCGATCAATTTTGGATATAAAAATTTTCTCTTCATCTGCATTTGTATATGACATATATAGATATAGATGATATATGTAGAGGTAGAAGTATCAGATCTGCCTACTAAGTGTTGGATCATCATATGTATCCACTGGCCAAACACACTACAGTAGAAATTAAACTAAAAGTCACATTTCATCAGCTGATTCTGTCTAGAAGTGGCCTTGTTACCATAGCACTTTGTGCACCTCATACTTTAAAATCCAGACTTCTTATGAAGGAGTAGAAGACCAGACATAAAATCTTCACAGCTCCAAACACATCCCATATCCTCTTTTCCATCGTTCATATGCATGATCCGTACTGCTTTCCATATGCTACTCGGAGTCCCTTTCTTTGCTGTAATCATTTATGATTTATTTTACTGAGAATGCTGTTTCATTCTCATCCTTTGACTATTAGTTCAAATATCACCTCTTCAAAGCAGAAAAAGATCCTCTCTCAAGATCTCAACAGAAAATAAATTTTTATTTTATTTCCTTTTTACTAGATTCCTCCTGACATGGAGATCTGACACCTGAAGCTATGTCACTTAATCCTTTCTGCCTAGCTTGGCTAATTCCAAGTACTTCCCCCAGAAAACTAGAGCATATTCTTTAAACTAATGCCAAAGCCTTATTTTGAGTTGACATGGAGAAACTATGATGCTTCCAAAGGATATGCTTTCTCATCAATTATTAAAGTCTTTCTCTAAATCACTAGAAAGAGGTATTTTGTTATAAAAATAAATTTGCATTCTGTTTATAAAACATTAGAAAAGCTATCACAGCCTTGCCAACACCTCATAAAATGAATATCTCCCTTAATTATCAGTAGGGTTGTGGTTTTCTAAAACATAAATTGATTAACTATCCTACAGTCCATGTGTATATATCAACAATGCCATTCTTGTCCATTTAATAGGAAAAATATTTCCATGGCAGTTTGGTATGAATATATCTGGAAAAAAATTAAGCAGCAAAAACTTGTCAAAGTTATAATTTAAAGATTCAGAAGTATCCTAGAAATGAAAGGCAAAATAAAAACAAAATCAAAACTAACAGAAATAAAGCCATGGAGGAAAGATAAGGGAAAATTGACAGCAAAATCCTCATGTGATAGATTGAAATACCACTGAGAATTCCATCACATTCTCCAAAAGAAATGACTACAACATAGCCGGTAGATATAAAAGTCAGAAAGAGGTAGAAAGCTTAGGGAATATGAAAATAAAAGAGAACAATTTAGTCACCTCTGCATGGAAAGATACTTTTAGTCTTTGGAATAGACTCCAAAATGTCTATTGCCAAAGTCCATGGTTCTCTTACACCCTTCAAAGGGTAGGCAATACACACTCACACTCAATTATTAAACTCCCATATAGCCTTTCCTCTTATTGTCTTATTGTTACTAATTTCAAGGTCTTTGAGCTTATAAGAAGGCATTCACTTTACAGTATATGTTTACACTAAATGCCAGTGAGATACTCATAAATTTTCATTTTCTAAATGTAAAAATACAATCATCCTCTGACATCTATGGAGATGGATTCTAGAATCTATTATGGTTGCCAAAGTCTGTGAATGAAGTATGATAAACAATAACACCATATCAGTATATAACCTATGTTGACAATCCTGTGTACTTTTCATGAACTCTAGATTATTCATAATACTTAATGCAAAGGCAATATCATATAAATAGTTGCTTTATTATACTGCTTAGCGATAACAACAAATAAAAAATTTGTATATGTCAGAACAAATGTAAATTTTCTCTAAATAGTTTTGAGGTGAAAATAGTTGAGTCTCTCAATGTCCAGGCACAGATATGAAGGTCAATTATATTTACATGATTTTTTTTGGCTTTTTGAGCTGGGTTATCACCATGTAGTACAGGCCTGCTCTGAACTCACAGTGATCCTTCAGCCTCAGTCTCACAAGTGTTGGGATTACAAGTGTGCACTATTATAAAGCCCAACTTGTATTTCCACTTTTAAATGTGTGTAAAATAAATCTACCAGAAAATAGCGAAAAAATGGTTTATTTTTTCTCAATCTCTGTTTCCTAAGGTGACAAAATAATTAGTCAAAATAATGCTGGCATGACAACCGCACAAAGATTCTGCATAATAATAGAAGAAACATAATTTCAATGATATGCACAGAATAAATAGATATGTCAAGTTTAAATGTATTTGAACATAATTGTTACATACTTTAAAAGTAAATATTATCTGGTTGTAAAATATGATAAAATTTGCCAAGGCTGCATCTTACATTAAAAGGTTTCAATGTATAATGCTTATTGATAAAGGAATCCTCCTAAAGTCATTGACTTGCTTGTTTGGACTACAAGGATTGGAATAAATTCTTATTTCTAGCTTTGTTTTTCTGTTCACCTTGATAAACTCATACTCACTGATTTGTATAGAAAGTCAATCAACAGAACCCAGTAAAGCCCTTGAAGGCTTCCTGGGAAGAAATTTCCCAACTGTTAAACATTGTCAACACGATCCCCTTCTCTATTACTGTCACTTTGTAATCCTGAAAGCAGCAAAATTGTTGCTTCCCATCTGCATCTCTTCTACTTGTCCCTTGACATAGAATTGTAGAAATAAATCATTGTAGAAGTATATGTTTCCATGTTAGTTAAAAGAGTAAATATTATTTTCAATTATTTTTATAACATATCACACATAAGTACTAAGTTAAGGAACCAAACAAAATACAATTTAAAAATCAACTGAGCTACTGAACCTTTTGCAGTTAGGGTGAAAAGAAAGGGGAGGAGGAGGAAGAGGAAAAGGAGGGAGAAGAAAAGGAGGTGAAAGAGCAGGGGAAAACAATGGTGATATTCTATTTAGAAGTAAATTAATTTTTAATAGAGGAGGAAAAAGAGTTAAATGATAGGGCCACTACTTAAAATATCAGTAAAGTGTCATTGGTTTTGATCCTGTCTTCACCTATGGATAGTTACGGTGGTGCACTGAAGAAATGTTCTGAACTTTTCCATTTTTTACACATATGTCTCTTAGCAATGGAGCTTTGAAGCTAGTAAGAACTAAGCAGGAAGAGACGGTCACTGTCTTTAAATTTTGGGTTTGTCTTGCTTTGGGCAATGAACAATATAAGTGCATGAGACCACGTGCGAGTACAGATCCCTTCCATGTCTATGCTTTCTCTTGTCAACTGCACTGGTGAACACTTAGTTCAAGCTACATACGTGTCTACTGGAGGATGAGAAGTCACATGGGGCAGAAATGAGGAGTTAGAGGGGAGGCAGTACCAGAACAGCCATCCCTGAGCCCACTTCTTCAGTGGCCCAGAGATATATTAGTCAGGTAGCACAGAGCAGAGTGACCTTACACCTTAGCCCAGTGCACACTTCACATGCAGAAGAATAAGCAAAATAAATGGTTGATGCCTAAGATATTAAATTTTGTTGCGTTACTTAATGAAACCTAACTAATCTGGGAATTATATTTGGATGTTCTCCATGGAAGAAGTGAAGTGAAATGAGTTACTTTATGAAACAGAATGCCATTTTGCCTAGGACACTGGCTGTATATTACAATTAATTCTTCATGTCATTCAACTAGCAGAAAGACAGTCTATGAATAAATGCAAGAATTTGAAATGTAATTGAAAGAGGGAGAAAATGACTTCCATGAGATTTTTTGATAGATTGGTCTTTTGGGTAGCTTGATATATATGTATATATATATATATATATATATATATATATATAGTTTGTTCTTTTAAAAATGGATCTATTGCAACCTGAACCCAAGGAAGATCAGGGGAAGTTTATCTTTTAATATGAGTTGCGTTGCTCGTTATACAATGGCTGAGAGACTGATTAGGAAGTGATTTCACAAAAGTAATCAGTTTGATAATCTTCTAATTTCTTTAGAAAATAAGTATGAGAGACATAAAATTATTTGTGCAACCCAGGTGTGGTGGAACATACCTATAATTCAAGCTACACAGGAGGATCACAGATTCAAGGCCACGATGACCAGCATAGTAAGACTTCATTTTAAAAGAGGAAGGATGGAAGGAAGCAAGGAAACAAGGAAAGAAGAAAAGGGAAGGGGAGGAGGGGGAGGGGGAGGGTAGAGAGGGGAAGCGTGGGTGGGGAGGGTAGGGAGGGGAAGGGGGTGTAGGGAGTGGAAGGGAGGAAAGGGAGGGAGAAAAATTAGTTGTTTGAGTTTAGGTGGTTTTGATATGACTGAGACAAGATTTGTATACAGGTGTTTTTCAACGTACTGTCACCATTTGCCTCAGCAGTTGAGATAATGACTCATAGCTCAGACATAATTGTGTTTCTGCCTTCATGTTTTGTCTTTTGATCTTGTGGTTTTAGGCTAACTGCTTACCTTCACAGAACTGGTTTTCTTGCCTGACAGGTAGGGTGAGGACTATAAAGTTATTCGAATGAACTTGGAAGTGTTCCTCATGTATAAAAAAACAAATAAACCATTTTTATGAAAGAACTTTTTAAGATAAAGGTCACTAAAAAATAGTAAGACAAATTTGCTATCCCTTAAGAACACACATTTCATCTCAGGACTTCTGAGCTTGAAATTTGCATATAATTCAAGAAAAGTTTATGAATTTGGACAAAAAGTGTATGTACTTTAGCTTTGCTAACTTACAGGTATGAAGCATGTTATTCAATCATAAATCTAAGCATAAAACCACAGTAGTAAACCTAGCATCTATCTTTGTTGCCAATAGAAATTGAACATAGAGAACATTATAATCAGCAAAGGTATTTTTAAATATTACAGTTATTAAATAAATCACTACTTTATTATATAATGCTTTCACAAAGAAGGACTATTTCTTGTTAAAATTAGTTTCTTTAAAAATCTTCTTTATTCTTGTCTTGTTCTTAGAAAGTTATCTGAGGCATTTAGTTTAAGGGCATCCCTGAAATCTGGTAATATAATCACTCTTTCATTGATCCACTCATTCATTTATTCAACATAATTTTTGAATATATCCATAGTATCAAGAACAATGTTAGACTTTTACTAATATTAAGCAAAAATTAGTAGTTAATTCAGTGACAAAATGTTTACATAATAAAAATTGTGTATCTCTAAGATGCTTTGAAGAAGTACAAAGATAAACTTCCAGACTTATTGAAGCCAGGTTTTCAAGATAACTCCAAATGTAATTAGAGGAACATATTTAACATAAACATAAACCTAACAATTCAAAGAACTATGCCCTGTAGATACTAAATAACAATCTGAAGAAAATGGATGCTTTTGGAATCTTTGAAGCACTCACTTAACACTTTGAAATTTGCATGGCAATTTTTTGAAACATAAAGTTGAAGCTTATTTTTGGGAAAACCGCCAAGTCCTTTTCTAGCCATGTTCTGCTGACAAAGTCCAAACATGGAAGGAAAGAGAGACCCATGTTCTGCTGACAAAGTCCAAACATGGAAGGAGGACATTTTCTAAGAAAAGGCCACAGCATAAAAATTGGCTTTGTGGGAATGGTTTAATGTTTCTTGGGAACTACTGTGTTAACTTGTGCTCTGATCCAGTTCGAAAAATTTCTCTTCTTTCTTTCCCATGCATAAAATCAGTAAACAAAGTGCAGACTCCCTAAGAACAAAAGGATAGTTAATAAAATGTTTTTCTACTATTAATGGTGTAGTGGTCTGATACTGACTCAGACCGATGAGGCCAAAGCCAGAGTAGAAGTTTGAGAGCTTTTGATGTTAATAATAATAACCAGCTGGCTGGGGCTGCTTGGGAACCTCCATGCAGAGGGGCCGACATGCTACTATGTTTTGTCTTTTGAGAGAAGCAAGGTAAATAACACATCCTTGCAACTGTGAGAACATCACAGGAGGATAGGGGGACTAAATCATGGCTGAATATGGTCTTGTGTTTTGCAGGCTTTTAGCTAGGGTATCACAATGGAGCATTTAGAACAATTCGACCCCCTATAGTACACTAGACCTCCCTAAGTCAAGATTGATATTTTAAAACAATTATTGAGATCTTTTCCCATAGGTTAATGTAGAAACTTGATTGAACCAATTTAAAACCAATCAGTAATCTACTAGTAGCCAAAACACACTTCAAGGTCTTTAAGTATAAACTTTCTGCCTATGCTGACAAATCATGTATGCTGACAAATTATGTAACCATGGAAACCATGTAACCATAGAAACACCTGTTGATCTCATTCTTGTTATCTAAACTTTTAACCTTTGCCAGAAAAAAAGTACAAATTATTCTGTTAGAGTTTATAAGAGGGTAATAGTAGTACTAGCTGTAGTAGTAGTAGAAGCAATAAACGAAGCAGATTCACACAGTCTCTGAGCTGTTTGTGTGTCTGTTCTCCACGCACCGACACTCAGCCCACTTTCGGGGACTCTGTGGACCTAGTCCGGCTGCACCGCGGCAGAAAACATTCAAGTATTGTCTAAAAAGTTCTTTGATTTTAGAATGCATGAGTTGCAATAAAAGTTTTAAGAAGAAGCATCTAACCCTAGGAAATGAGGGAATGTCTTCTAAAGTAAAACTTGCTCTAAGATGGGACTCCACAGGAGAGGCATGGTTCCTGTGTGAACACTGAACAATCTTATCTGAAGAAGTGGGAAAGTTAGTTGCAGAGAACAAATGATATTAAGAGAATGGAATACAGTTTGCTATCTACTTAAACACACTAAGGAGAAGAGTGTGGTGGGCAACACCTGTAATTCCAGCACTGACTGAGGCAGGAAGATCCTTGCAAGTTTGAGACCACCTTGGGCTACAAAGTAAGCTCAAGACAGCCTGAACTGTATAGCAGAGATCCTGTCTCAAAAAGACTAAATACATAAATAAATAAAATTTTAAAAAATCCTAACAAAACAGAACAAAACAAAATGAAAATCTGTTTATTCTTTTCCCAACGTCCTTACTTAACATATATTTCCCATTCTCCTTTCAAGTTCATATGATCACATGATGGGATATAATCAGTGGGAAGGGAACACAAGTAAAATATGCTACCTTTCCACTGGCAATTTAATCAGATGGCCTATAAAATTAATAAAACATTAATCTCAATTCTTTCAATGATTTAGAACTCTAATCAGTTTTTTTGGTATTCAGCTGTTTTGTAAATACTGAAACAATAAATAAAACAGGAATTTTTAATGATTCCATGAACATAGAACATTTTATTCAGGATTTTAAAGCAATATGAGAAAACTCATGGGTTTTTCAAGAAATTATTCGTAATTGACTCTTACAAAAAGAGGTTTGCATAGGAAAATAGGAGTCACCTATGGATGATCTTTGACATTTGTCTTGAACCCAATTTCTTCTTATATAAAAAGTAAAAGGATAATGAAGTTTTAAGATATTTTGATAACTCATTAGAATTTAGATATTATGTAGTTTAGCACATGGTTTGGACAAAGTACTAAATAATTTCAATTCTCTCTGCCAATATATGACTTTCTCCTGATGACAAAATTTTTATGTGGATTTTTCTGTGGATTCTAAATGGAATCATCCAAATTCACTTTGATTTTCTTTGCTTACAGCTGAACACCTTAGCAAGTGAATAATTAGAATTAAGATTGCCGACTGTAAAATAGTCCTTCCATGGAAAGGAAACTGATATTAGTCCCAATATGTTTTAATTAAGCAGACTAAATGCTTTAAATTGTAGGCACCTTTTTGCCCAGTCCCACAAATAGAATTTCAAATGAAAAAATTTGGCCAAGTTGAGAATTGTATTTCACACAACATGCACTTAATACAATGTTGATTTAAAACCCCTTGGACAGAAATTATGTTTTGCTTATCTTATCCAGTGCTAAATACATTGCCAACAATCTCATTGATGATAATAATAGTTCAAGGCACTTATAGTTTAATAAAGATTCAAAGATTCTTTTACTCATTTGCAGTTGTCAGATTGAATAAAATACAGGGGAACTTACAACTTGGCAGTTATTCTCTACTCTTTATAAAGCTATTTCATGCATGAGAAGATTGAACCTTTCAATTATTATTGTAATGGTATTAATGTGAACTGCAGAAACTGAAGATTAAAACTAACATTTTTTCTGATATTTAAGTGAAACAAAAGATACAATATTTAAGAACCTAATCCTTGTTGCATCTTTTACACTGATAATAAAGCTAGCCTGTCATCAGGCATTCTCCTACTGATAAGGAATGGACATCAGCTCACATATGACATTTATCTTCTGAATATGATCTCCCCAGTCAGTACATATATATCAGACATCATTTTGTGAAAATATTCAGCAATCTCTACTTTCAATCAGGATAAAATAATGACTTAATGAGTTACATAAATTACATCTAAACTTATCTCAAGTTTCAAGCTGAGGAGTGCAGAAGGCACTCACCCTACCCGTCCCGCTATGCCTGCCAAGAAGTGACTTCTATCCCCTCCTAATACTTTTCTGGTTATATTTCCTTAAATGGTAAAAAAAGAAATTTGCATGCCCAGTTAAAATTACTAGACAACTGATTTTAAAACAGGGAGACCGTCTTGAGGTAGAAAAGGAAGTCAGAATCAAAGGCCGAGAAAGTTTCACCACAATATTGCTGATTTGAAGATGAACTGAGAGACATACAAAACACAAGAACTGAGTTGTGCTAGCCTGCACGAGCTTTCCAGAGAAATCCAGGCCCCAGATGAGGACTGTAGCCCAGGTGACAACTTTATCTCAGACTAGTAAGATGCGATCACGTGGTATCTGATCTAGATATGTGGTCTAGATATCTGGGTATCTGGTCTAGATACCTGACTTACAGAACCATGAGATAATAAGTAGTTGTCATTTTAAGCTGCCAATTTTTTAATTGTAGAAATAGCTAAAATCTTTCCTTCATGTCAGATGGTAGGCATGTTCAAACATTAGTCATATTCTTGATGGCAGTATAGACTTTGAATTTTACAGGCATGCTGAAAATCTTAAGATCCCTAAAAGTATCCCTAATGGTATTGTTTGCATTTTCCCCTAGGTTGCTTTGACCCTCTGCTGATTGGTTCATCAGAATTGCATGCAACATTTGTGTGTGCATATGAATCAATACCATGAGCAATATATTCATTTCTGAGAGCTATTTTTATCATGCTATCATGTTGGACTAATTTCCATCTATAGAAGACAGGCTACACAACAGACAGAATCAGTCTCCTTATTGCAATATTCACCATTTAAGAGACTTTTTGAAGGTATAAAAGAACACTACAGTGCATAAATCTACTGAGAATGTGGATCATGGTAACTGATGTCAGCCAACTAGTTTATATTCAATGTCATTAATCTCTTGGACATGACATATCTTGGTAAGAGAAGGGAATAAGTTCCAGATAATACACTTCTGAAATAATGAATAACCCTCCCTCTGAAGTACTTTAATGACACTCCTTGTCCAATTTAAGATTTTATTATTAACATTAGAAAATGGAAGCCCAAAATACAGTTGCAAATCAATTTCACTCTCCCTTCATAATGAGTCTCTAATTGACCTCAATTTCTGATATAGTTGCATATTTCCTTCCACAATTAATTATAATGACATGCATAGAAGACTGTAATAACTGAGAATAAAATAATTTATTTTAAATCTATTTTACGTAATTTAATAGGTGAAATGTAAACGATTATCATACTTACATGAGGATTATGATTGTGGTTACATCTTTTTACAGCAAAGAGGATGATCGCTTTGTTATATTAGTAGCTCACTTATTAAAAATACATGATGAAAATAATTTCAAATGTTAATATTATGCATGGTTTCATGACACAAGATTTAAATTTGTTTTTTAAGTAAAGAAACTTACTTACAAGAAAGAAATTTCACTGCTTTGTTTCTTTAGTGGTCTTTTGGTTGATATATTCGAAATATGACAGATACAGTAAATCTTTCAAAAGGTTAGAATTCTAGTCTATGAGATTGATATAAACATTTTCTCAAAGAATTGCATATTAGTACTGTGTATATCTGCTTAAAGTTAGTCTCTTTAATTACAACATGGTATTTTTACAACACTGACACTGAGAATTTATTAGAAACATACAGTCTCACACATTCAAAGTCTGCGTTTTTGCTGCCCTTTTGTAAAACAGACCTACCTTGCTGATTGTCCATCTAGAACTTCTATCAAAATAATAAATTACGCTTCATAGATATGGGTGCAGCATTGTATTCATGTTTTCCCGTGTGATTTAGCAGAACTAAGACAAGTGCTACTGTCAAGCAACTTTCCATATGCCATGGGCTGTGGACATCTCTATCAGTCTTAAAAACCTAAATTGAACTTCCTAAACATTAATTTCTCCAACTGAAGAATGGGAAAGTTTTCCTAATTTGAAGAACTGTGTAGGCAATTTTAGATGATTCATGCATTTTGTGTTATACAGTATCTTATACTTAGAGTTCATGTGGAATTAACTAAGTATAATGAATATGATGATGGTGTTGATGATACAAGACATGTTTTACTCTAATTTTCATCTTTCCTTACAATATCTTTTTTATCAGTAGATGGTTTGAAAGTGGAAGCACTTCTGAATCACTGATATTTTTCCAGGAATTATGCTAAATACTGGGCATATAAAATAGAATGAAACATCATATTTGCTAAGAAAAAACAGTGCTGGCTTTCCATATATTCAGATTTTTATGAAATCTGTAACAAACTTTGGAAATCTTGCTATATGTATTATATTATGATTACTGTCATCAGCATGTCAAATTTATGTATTTTATAATCTTTACTGAAGTGTCAATTCTTATCTACAAGAGTTTGTACTTTCACTTATTAGAATATGTACAAGTCCTTCATAGTCGATGGCTACTAGTCAAATAGTTAAAAATTCAGAAAATCAATTTACGGAATAAACAAATGACTTCAGAAGGATGAAATGCAACTTCTTACTCTTATCCTCTTTCCCATATTAAGTATCCCAAGCTCCACAAACAATAAGCAACTCAATATTCTCAGAATTATCTGTGTCATAACCTTGCCTAGACATGGACTAAATTTGCACTAAGAGATCAATCTATTGGTAACATTTTTTTCTTCGTAATATTCTCTAGCTAGTCTCTCACCTTATGCCATTCAGTGTTGATTTCTACTTCCTCTTTGCAGCCAGAGTCTTTTTCTGTTCCAGGCACTGTAAAGGACAGAAGGCTTCAGTAATGACCCGCAGAGACAGACTTTTCTTTCCACACTAAGATCTCTGACAGTCACATGTGTTATCAGGCAAAGATTTACCCAAATGCTTAATATAATTCAATTCCCCTGTGAGATGCAAATTACAGGGTAAGACAGGACAACTAGAAGGTCTAATGTATTCTGAGATGTTAGTCCAACATTTAAAGGAATGAGTTTGAAACTGAGACTCAGGGAATAGGCAAGGACAAGTTCTGCAGAAACCTAGCACTGGGAAGCCACTTAAAAGCTTCACTCCTGCAGGTACAGACTGGTACCCCAAAGATTTTCCTCTGCTGACATGCATTTCTTCAACCATACTTGGTAATTTACTACTATCTTTATTAACTTTCTGGTTGTTTTCAGGGTTTTCCATGCTGATTCATGGCAATTTTCTGATTTATATAATTTTTCTGTCTCATAGGCTAAGACATAGCAAGGCAAATTCTGTAAACATCCATTTCACACAAGTAACCCTAAAGAGAAAGTTCCGTAGATATGTTTCACCAAGCATTCTATGACTTCAGCACAAAATGATAAAAATCAATTTTGTGTATTTGATGAGGTTCCCAGAATCAATTTTTTTCTTGTCGTGAAACACTTCATTGTGGTTTCTTAATATAAAACTATCTATCCTGGATGAAGAATGCAAGGAATAGATGACAAAGTATTAAACTAACACATTTAGAAATGCCTGAGGCTGGAATCTGGACTAAATAGATTTAGCAAACCTTGATGTGACATGAGAAAATCAAATGTAGAAGAAAAACACAGCCTTGGCATCTGTTATCTTCCTAGGGGGCCTTAGGCCTGAATTCATACTGACTGCTTTGAACTAAAGTTGGCAATGGACTGGAGACATAAAGGGTCTTTTATTTTATTTTTAGTATTGTTATTAGGAGAACTAGAAGAAATATGAATGCTCTCAGTAAAGGATCCTGAGAGAGTAAAGTCTTGACAGTTTATAAATGATCCAACAGTTTTTGTGTAACTGCTCTCATCTTTTATAGGAGTAAGTTTGAAATGATGTTTCTGAGTATTTGAAACCCCTTGTTCTTATCCTTTGCTGTGTAATGGAAGAAGACACTGACATACACAAGAGGGAATGGGCCAAAGAAGTCATTTGTGACATTTGCTGGGAAAGAATATTAACCTCTATCTGGAGTTGGTACTCAAACCTGACTGCATCCCGGGTGACCAAAGAACATTTCTATAAATACAAATTTCTGGAACTCACCCTAATTTATTGATCAAAATCTTGAAGAAGGTATAATGTGTATTAAAATGAGAATGTAAGTGTACACTCCACTCAAATAACAAACCAAATGAAAAGCAAAAAACTAGTCAAGTCAACCATAAAAACAAACTTTACAAGTCTAATAACTAACCAGGTTTGCTTCTCCAGCTTGTGTAAAACTATGGTATGCTACTATCCTGCACCAGATCACAATTCACTCACTTGCACACAAAGAAACTACTTGTTTTAGCCTGAAAGAACAAGAGTCATGGTAAAAGGCCTGGTAAAGAAAGATACATTGTAACCTGACTTATGTATGTCATGCATTCCTATATATTATGCATGAGTGAGTTAAGTCAGAAGAATGTGTTACCATGTGTAAAAAGCATAAGTCTTTGTTATTGATTATAGTTACTACTGAGCTTCATGATACAGTGTTCTGAGAAAGACTGGAAAATAAGAAGAGGAAAGAAAATTAAAAAAAGAAATAAAGAGAAAAGAAAATAAAAGGAAAGGAAAGGAAAGAAAAGGAAAGGGAAAAGAAAAGAAAAGAGAAGAGAAGAATAGAAGAGAAGAGAAGAGAAGAGAAGAGAAGAGAAGAGAAGAGAAGAGAAGAGAAGAGAAGAGAAGAAAAGAAAAGAGAAGAAAAAAAAATTTCCCGAATTGTAAGACTTTGAAATCTAATACCTTTGTGGATTGTGGCATACTAGATGCATAGGTGGAGGGTGAGATCCCAGATCAGATATCATCTGTGTGAGTGTAAATTAATTAACCTCCCATAGCTTCAGTTTCTTTAGTCGAAAATGGAGAAAATAGTCTTAATGTAGGGATTAAATGAGTTTGCATAATAAAAAAAAATATAAAATGGTGTCTGTATTAAAAATTACATGTTAATTTGGTGATATTTACACAATCACACTCATAACTGATAAACCATTTTTAAAACCATTTTTAAAAGCTGATTAAGCATATTTAGTTATAGCGCACACACATACACTTATTTTCAGACTCACCAATATCATCTCATAAATCTCTCCCACATGCAGCATCTCTGTTCAGACAGTGGGTGCCTCTGCATTAAAACACTCATTCATATGTACACTTCCCCCACTGAGCCATATATTTACTTTACACATTGTCGTTTATAGTCTGTAATCAAGCTTCCTGTGCTGTGATTCAACGTTATCTTTTTCTTTATAATATTTTATTTTTAAATGTTTGTTTCAGGATTTCATTCATAGGTAAATCGTTTGAAACTGTGGGGGACTATTTAGAAGTTTAATTAACTTTGACTTTATCTTGTTAATTACTTTCCTGTGTATTAACTCAATATTTTATGAGCATTTTACCTTGTATGCTTTAGATACAATGAAAACTTTGAATGATGTAACAAGTCCTCCTAAGGTAAAATTTCCCCCCACTTAATTGTTCCAATCTAAATGTGGGTCATTGCGACATCCCAGTCCAAAAGAAGGCTATTTCCTAGGCAAAACTCTTAAGTTTTAACTTTGATTCTACTTTGTTTTACTACTTCTTCATTGAGTGACTACAGGCTTTTACTTCCTCTGAGTTGTGATTTCACATTTATAAAATGAGCTATTTAGAGGCCTATTTCAGAATTTTGTGAAAATTAATAAAATAATTTTTGTAGAACTCAAAAATATGATTAATGCTTCCTACATTAATTTACCTCCCCTTTTAAAATATCTAGAAAATATTACTATTAATATAATGTTTAGTATATATTGAATACACTGTGCAACTCATCCTAGTAAAACCTTTGCAAAATACTTCCATCTATATAGAATGTCAAAATGTTAAGAATGTGAGGATCAAGCTACAAATCATGTCTGTTTTCTGTTAAACATGCAGACCCTGAAACACATACTGCTTGAGTTGCCAAACTTGGTCTCACTTTTAAAAGGCAAGAACCCCTGATCAAGTTACATAACCTCTTCGTGATATGAATTTTTCATGCATTGTTTAAGCATTACAAACTGCTTCTCTCAGTATTGAGAACATTAATAAATCGATACAGGAAAATTATTGATACTACGGCCTAGCAAAGAGCTGTCAATGGTACTGCTAGAAGCATTAGCTAACATTATTATTAATCAACTAACACGGTAGTCAAAATAACTATTGACCTTCAGTTGAATTTCCGAATAGTACAGGAGACTTTATCTCAGCACCACAAAATGTTACAGCCACCATATGATCAGATTGAAATTGTATGAAACTCAGTAAAGTAGTCAGGGAAACAGTCAGCATTTCCAGATTAAATTCCAAATCATAGCATTTTATGTATTTTTAAGTACCTAGTCACACCTTCGCTGAGGTAAATTCCTTCGGGCAAGGGCTGTAGCATTCACTCGGCTTGCAAAGTACTACAAAATCTTGATTGTTGGCAAGAGCTCATCTCTAGAAATTGATGCGATGACTGAGGTAAGCCTTTAAGTAATTTAGATGGAGCATTTTAAAATCCATTTAGAAGCTATTTAGGGAAGTATGAGTCTAAAGTCAAAGTTGAAGCTGAAATGTCCTATGAGGCCTGCAGGGAGAGAACCACAATCTATAAAGGCCATTATTTTAAATAAGTCCAGAACATCATAAGGTTGGCTGAGTATTTTAATCACTGTCTGGCAAGGAAGCAAAGGCAGATAGCACAAGACAAAGGACTCAGAGGCTCAGATGGTTTCAGAGAAAGAAAGCAGTTTGAAAATTCTACCAAGAAATCTCTTTGTACCCTGCAGTTCTCTTCCTCAACTTTCCTCATCCTTTTTACTCTCTCCACTTCCATACTGTTCCCATATTTATCCACTGCCTCCACATCCTTCTAGCCTGCAAAGTTTCAACTGAAAAATTATCTCCTCTATAAAAGCTTTTCTTAGATCTTCTGAATCTTGACTAGTGCTCTCAAATGTGTCTGTATATTAGAATCATCCGTGACAATTCCACATACCTAGGATTCAGCTTTCAACATTTGGATTTATTTTATCTGGGAGTGGGAACTTGACAATAGGCAGTTTTTCAAGTTTGTAGTTGATTGTACACAGCTGATACGCAAGTAGAGTTAGGTACAACTTTAACTTCATTGTAACTCATTTTGCCCTCTAATATGCTGTTTAATTTATTTAGTACCTAAAGTTTGTCTTTAAAAAACGTTGTGAGATTTATGAGTTCAGGGGATCTTCCTTTTTCTTTCCACTTAGTACCTGACCCGAAGTTGATTTATAATAAACGTTTATTGAATATATTAATTAGTTAATTTAGTCACTCTTTCATTACTTGTATTGCTTTCATTCTCGCATTCTGGCATTATTGATTGATTCATTCCTTCACTAATGCATTTATTTCTCCAAACTGTAAATCTTATATTATCCAAATGATACATAGATTTTTGAATAAATGAATAGATTACTATTTATATTTATGAAAACCTCATGTCCACATTTTATGAAAAATGAGAAAAACCATGTAAAAAAAGAGGAATTGTAATTATGAAGTATGATCAAAATATATGATAGGTTTATATTAAAAATAATTTATTACAATAGAGGACACATTATCATTAATCTCTCTCAAAATGGCCCCCCTCACTTTGAACACACTTATCTCCATAGTTTTTAACTTCTGAAACAGTTCTGGAAGCCCCTTTTCGTGTCTTAACAGCATGGTACTTTTAGTGAATCCTGCTACCCAGTGTCAACCAACAGAAAGGAAGCTCAGGCTCCTAAAAAGATTGAGGTATTTGTTCACCTTATTCACTGGATTTGACACCATGCCATTTCTCACTTTGCCTTATAGTCAAACTGTCTATGAAAGGTCTATACATTGAACCAGTTCAGGACACCAAGGCAGCCACGAAAATGCCTCTAAAGACACAGAGGAAGACTTTCAGAACTGCTTCAGAAAGTGCCAAGAAACAAGGCAAAAGTACACTGCAAGCCAGGGGGAGTATTTTGAATGAGATTAAGGGCAATGTTTCTTTAAATATAATATGCAATTTTAAATTTAAGCATTTATCTTTCAATCACATTCCATATAAATGATTCATAGAGTCGTAGGTATACCTAAAATGTATATCATATCAATGCTATACATACACATATATGTATTTGCATATTATACTTGAGTGTTTAAGATCATAGACTCTGGAAAACAGACTCTTGCATTTATCTCCATTTCCACCATGAAACTTCTGTCCCACTTACCTATTTGTGCTTGAGTTTCCATAGGGAGAAAATTCATGTGTGCCTCATTAGGGTGTTACAAGGATGAAATGTATTAAAAACAAGAATAAACACTATTAATTGAGAAACTGTATGATTATTTCCCCGCTACTTCATAGTTGGTGCTTACTCACATTAGTATAAGACACTTTAGGACTGGCTAAGTCAGGCAGGGACATACTGATTGTTCTCACATCTATCATATCATCCACATATCAGAGTCACTCAGAGAGTTCTAAATGATGGGCCTGCCAGTTTTTCACAATGAATTATTTGCATATTTCTATGAAATACCTGCTGGCATAAAAAAAAGGTAGCTAAAGGAAAACAAATGTATCTTGTCAACCTGAAGTCTTCCAACCATTTGAAATAATTGCTATGAATGAATATGTTGTCTTCGCCAAATAGCAGTCAACATCTGTGCTTCAGACAGATGTTCACGAGGTCTGATGTAACTGTTCCTCATTTATCCACATATGCTTTATTCTATTTCTGGATTCTGGACAGCATATTTTCACCCAAGTGTAAACTTTTTGCCTGTCAGTAACTCATAGTCAGGGAATCTACATAAAATTTATTTTTTAAAATAAGAATACCATTCCTGAAAGAATTAGAAAGGAAAAACAGGCATTATATATTATTTAATCTACAACATTTTACAAAATACTAATATGAATTTATAAGTGATTCAAGACAAATTGTATCAAGAATCACTAAAACAAATAAGTTATATTTAAAGAATTTACATAAAAAATAATTATTGTACTTAGTGACCTAAATTTGAAACTCAAGAATTATGTTCTGAAGGTACCACCTTAACAGTAAGTCTAAATCTATTTCTTAAACTCCAAAAAACTTTATTTTTTACTTTCATTATGTTTTTTGAAATTATGTAATACAGAGTATTAGCAAATATCAGTCAATAAATATCTTTTTATTCAGCAAAGTCCTAATCTTTCCTGGAAAAATGTTCATAGTTATAATAAAGATTTTATTGGCATATTTTCTGCCTCTGGGTAAATGAACTAATTATTTGGAAAAGAATATAACCCAATGCAGTGAGGTAATCCATTGTTTCTTAAAATTACATTTTAATTGATAAAAAACTCTTAGCTGAATTCTCTTCATGAACTTATTTTGTGACCCAGAGTTAATAAAACGATTTCACCAAGACACAAGTTTTTCTTGATCAAAGCATGTTTAAAAATCAAACAATTTTTCCAGTTTTCCATCTATGTATCTACTGCCTAATATGATGTGAAGAATATGGTAGCCACTCAGTATGGAATTGCTAATAAGCTGAAAATAAATACAGTTGCAGAGAGAGACAAGTCACTTTTGTTAGAAAGGCTTTAGTTAGAGTCAAGTTGAATAGTGGTTTAGAAAAACCATGAAGTGCTAGGAATTATCAATGGAAGTCCCACTACCAGTGCCTCACATGTACTCTACCATCATCACCAGCACTGGGAACTAGATGATGTCTCTTTGTAATGATGTATGTGAAGACTCTGTCTCTAAGCTGATTTTGGATTAAATGATTGCCAAGGTTCCAATACAATAAGTATATACTAGGACATATATTTCAATAAATTTTAACCACAATTTAATTATTCATTCATTGAACATCTATTGAATATGTAGAAGGAAACAAATTATGTGTCAGGATTGGATCAACAGGTGATACAGAGAAGAAGTAGACATAGTTCTTATTAAAATATTTCACAATTTAACATGTAGAAAAATATTTTAAAAATTGAAATA
>RJWM01019430.1:0-39075 GCA_004363535.1 Dasyprocta punctata
GGACTGTTTCTGTGACTGCGCGTCTGCAGGCAGATGTGCCTCTGTCCCTGTATGTGCATGCACCCATGTGTGCCGCCCTCAGTGTGTGTTGGGGGCTCCGCTTCCTGTTTAGCAAAGGAGCCTCTGACTCCTCACAGAGAGGAATTCCAGCCATCTCAGGGACTGGGCTTGGAGGCCCTGGGAAAACGGTTCCTTCTGGAAGGGATGGAGAATGTTGCCTTTTATGGTAGTGCGGCCGTTGTGGCTTGTGGCTTGCCAGCGCACAGGTACATTCTTGCCTGCTTGTGGAGCGGTGACTAAACAGGCCTGCAGCAGGGCAGACTGCGGGGAGCTGCAGCAGGGGAGGGCAGGGCCTGGGGTGACAGACGTCTGCTTCAACCCTTATCTGTGGCCGAGCTATGTTGGGGACAAGGGATGAAAACTTCTGACTTCCCAGCCTGTCCCCCTGCCTCCTCCTCTTCTGTCTTCTTACCTCTCTTTATCTTATCATTTGGGCTGTGTCCTTGGTCTGTCCTTGCCCGCAGCCTTGAAGGACTCCAGTTTTGGGAAACAAGATGAGGGGGAAGAAGCCCCCACCCCGCACCTTTCCCCTGAGTGGTTCCCACAGGAGAGCAGGGGTGGAGTGTGTCTGTGTGCAGTGAGTGGTGAGCTCCCCCACCCTGTTTCTCGGGGCGGGAAGAAGGCTACAGCTGAGGGCCACCTGCCGCTGCTGTGCAGTACGAGGCTTATTTTCTCTTCTTCCTTTCGGGCACCCTCTCCCCATCCTGAATGACCAGAGGGTGGTCCCTGACCAGCCCTGTGTGCTTCTGAGATCAGGCACGCTGGAAAACTCATGCAGGGGAAGAGGCAGGTGACCTGGCCGGTCACTGTCTGTTGGCATAGAACAGCTAAATCCATTTCCTGAGGCCACGCGCAGAGAAAGCCATGAGTCATCCTGCCAGTGCCTTGTGATGCAGGCCAGGGATGCGTCCTTCCCGAGTGCAGCACCTGTGTTTCTGTCCAGTGCTGATCCTCCCCCTGGCTGCTAGTACTGTATGCATTCCTCAGTTGGTCCTCCTGCTGTCCAGACTGTGCCACTGCCACCTGCCACAGTGCTTTGTGCTGGGGCAGTAAACAGACAGTGGCCATTTGGGAAGCTCTCTCTAAGCATAGGGTGCCACAGCAGGTCTTCTTGTGTTTCTATTTCTCAAAATAATCCTGCCGAGAAGTCAGTAGCAGGTCTATTTTGAGTTATGGAAACTGAGGCTGAGATTAATTACTTCACTGCAGCTGAGCAGTAAGGAAGTAGCCTGATGCCAGGCGCAGGCTGATTTGGCTTGCGGGGAAGGGTGTGTTACACAAAGTAGGGTAAAAAGGAAAAGAATGAGTTTGTGTTTTCAGCTGTGGCTTAACACTGAACAATAGTACTGACCTGGGTCAGCCAGGTTGTTTTAAGTGTGTCCATCAAGCTTAGCTCTCAAAGTGTGGGACACTGCTGTCCTCCCAATGCCTAGGGACCATATTCTGTCCTTCCTTGCTGAGCTGACACTGGACGCAGAGAACAAGGTGTCACGGACACATGTCAGAAGCTGTTACTCGTCCCACGTTCCCTCTAAAGTCACATCATCGGGTGTCTTGCACGTGGCGGACACCATGCTGTGTGCCTTATCCCACACCCCAGAGGAGGGGGCTGGGGCTCAGAGAAGGCGTCACGCTGTCCAGTGTCTCACTGTCCCTGTGGAAGGTGGCATCCCATTGCAGAGCCAGGCCTTGCCCCCACCCTCATTCCCTGGCCCCCTGCCCAGTGTTCCTCGCTTGAATGGGGATGGGGTCAGCGTTTAGAACACCTGCCCAGGGCCTTGTTTTTGTGGCCTTAGTCCCCGTTGCCATCGCATGGGGCAGGCTCCACCTTCATGCTCAGTAAAGTAGCCCTTGGGGAGCTTTCCAGAGTTTGCCTCCTGCACTGCAGGAGAGACAGGGCTACTTGGGTTTCGTGGGGCAGGCAGCGTGGTGTGGATGCTACGGCAGTGCCGTTTGTGGAAGTTCTGCCCTGAGCCAGACCACAGTCAGCTTATGTGGGTGGGTTGCAGAGCCTCCCACAGTGGGGGGCATTTTAGGTTTTGTGCTCCTTGTCTGGGGAGTGGGAGCTTTGTGGAGTCAGTGCTGGGAGGTTTTTGAGTCTGGTTAAAAGTAACGTGATGTTTCTTTTGTTTCAGACCGAGAAGATCAGTCCATTTTGTGCACGTAAGTGTCTGGGTGCTGGGGGGCCTTGTTTTTACCCTGATCTGTTTTTGCGGTGCTGAGGATAGAACCCAGCCCTGTGGTTCTTCTCACAGAAAGAATATTTGTACTCTGCTAAAACCCAGTCAAGGAGTTCCATCCCCCTCCACCTCCCCTGGGGACAGCACTTAGGGTTGTATGTGTGCCGCTCAGGGGTCCCATGGCAAGGGTAGCTTAGTGTTATAGTCAGAGGCTTCACTGGCTCCCCCAGAGGAGGGCCGCACATATCAGTGGGTGGATTTAAAGCAGAGGAATCTCTACCACCGAGTCTTCACGACTGAGTCAGGTTGGGAATTGACTGGCCTCTGTGGAACTCTCAAGTGGAACTCATTCTTCCCAGTTCCCAACAGTGTGTTTCTTTATGTAGATTTAGGTGAATGCTGGTTACCCTCTGAATTTAGCACCAAGATAGATAACCCCATTGCCAGGGGAATTGGTAGTACAGAACATCCCTTCGAGCGAAGTTTCAAAGGAACATGTTTAAGTGTCTTTGACCCCTAAGTCAACAGCTGCCTCCTGTTGATTCCTAAAACATTTGGCTGCAAAGGCTGCCAAGTGACCAGGGCAGGCAGTGGATAGGAGTTGACTTTTGTCCGGCCTCTGGAGGACCATGGGAAATGGACAAAGAGAGGATTCCAGAACTTAGCATTTAGTTAGCTGTTCCCTTTTTCACCAGTAGGTGTTGGGTCCCTCATGGACACTCGACAGAGAGGGGAGCAGAAGGGTAGGCAGTAAGCACGAGTGGGAGTGGGATGGAGGCTGGGGGCGTGGCCGCGTCTCAGCCCAGGACTTCCTTGACTCTCTTGGCAGGGGTGAGTCTGGAGCAGGCAAGACGGAGAACACCAAGAAAGTCATCCAGTACCTGGCTCACGTGGCCTCTTCACACAAGAGCAAGAAGGACCAGGTGAGTGCCAGGCCCCCCTCCCTGCCATTGCTTGTGGCTCCTTCAGTGGGGTGATGGAGGAGAAGGAGGACTTAATGGTTGTGGCCTCAGTTTTAAGTGTGAGGATGGTTTGGGGGAGCAAAGCAGAGGCCCACCCTACTGTTGTAGGCAGCAGTGTAGCAGTCGTGGGAGTGGTTGGTTGGTGGCAAGCTCATTCCGCCTTTGGTTTCCCAACTTTCTGAGTTCCTATGGAAACTGGAGCCATCCCAGGGTTTGCTTAGCAGCCCTCTTGGCATTGGCAGCTAGTTGTCCTCCACCTCCGGGTCTGGACGAGACAGCTCATGATGTGGTTCTCAAGTCGACTGAGGCTTGAAGGGTCCTAGGCAGACCCTTTGCATCCCTGTTTCTTTTCCCTGCTGTTGAAATGCCTCTGGGTGAGCAGCGCCCCAGCAGAGAAAGAAAAGCTATTTGGAAAGTCGTCTCACTTCCATTTTTCTCCCTCTTCCTCTTGATGGATTTTAGTGGGACCCAGCAGTGTCCTGGCTAGGTGAGCTGCACGTTTACTGCACGTTATGCACTGGGAATGTGTGTTCTGCCATCGTGTGCCCTTGAATACTGTATTTTTTTCTAAGCAGCTTTTCACTCCACACCGTCATCACTTTCTGCAGCTAGAACTCTTCCTGTAGGCTCAGCACACTGTCTGGGGAGGAGGGGCAAGGTGTGGCACACAGTGGCCTCTCGTGCACTCTGAAGTGGCAGCTCCTGCAGAATGGGTGCAGCCTCACCACCTCGCTGTTCTCAGAGCTCTGGCCCTGCTCAGAGTCCTCATAGCACGTGACAGCGGTCACGCTCAATGGGCGCTTGTGTCTCCTGGAGTGCTGTGTGCTCAGTGGTCCTGACCAGTGCAGGTGGCCAGCTCCTCACCTGCCACCACTCTCCCAGCTGGGGTCATTGTCGGGAAGCCCACATGGGGGTTTCTGAGGGGTGGGGGTGGTCAGTCTTAAGCGTGACTGTGGGGTGCTCTCTCTCCCTCAAGTACACTTAACGGTGCCTTGCGAGGTCCCAGTGCCAGTGGTGTCCCCTGAGGCCATCAGGAGCGCTCTGCTGCACGGTGACTCCACCTTACTGGCACTGTGTGCAGCAGCACTCATGAGTAAGTTGGGGGTCTCTGCATGCATCTTGCGGAATGTCCTATGCATACAGTCCTCTGGAGCCGGACCAGAAGTAACTTCTCACATGCCAAGCTTCTCAAGACCTTCTGAAGTTTTTTCCATGGGGCGTCAGGAACTATATTTAGAAACTAATAAAGTTCTTTTTCTCTCTCCACCCCCCATTTTCCATTCTTTTTAGGCCTGTTATAAAAACAGAGCTGTGAGATTAGGAGTGCTCTAACTGTGGTTTTCCATCTCTGAATTTGCAGTAAAATCCATTTTTCAACTATTTATTGAATGCCTGGTATGCGACTGATTCTCAGGAGGGAGACATTGGAGTCCCTACCCTGGAGACTGCACCACAGTTAGCAATGAAGTGGACTCATGTGCCTTGTGTCTGGGAGTTCAGCTATAGTGGAGAAGCAGGTCCCGAGCACTCAGTGAAGATGGCCTGTTGCGGGGCTGGGGATGATAGGGTAGCAGACTCTCAGGATGTGGTGTGCGCTGTGCTATTCCTGGCTCTGTCCAGCTAGAGTGGATAGCTTGCCTCTGGCATCCAGTCACTGCTCAGGCCCTTAGTGTGAAAGGCCATTGACCAGTTTGGTTGACTTCCATGCCTGGAGCTGTACTGTGATTTTCCACATGCAGTGGGGGCATGAGGCGCTCTTGAACTGGGCTGACTGTTCTCGTCATTGGAGGCATGTCTGGCATCTCTGGGAGAGAGCGCTCTTATTTGCAGTGCCTGAGGCGACTACTCCAAGGCCACCCGACAGAATGCCTGCAGGTTGGCAGAGCTGAGCACGGGTGACCGACTCAGAGGATTTCTGTGGTCCGAGTCAGGTGCCATGACACCTGCCCGCTTCGGTTTTTATGCTCTAGCTGGAGCCCGTTGGCAGAAACATGACGCAGTAAAAGCCTTTCAGAAACCAGATAGGTGATTTCAAATTGATGAGCATGTATCACCTCATCATTTCACGTTACACAATTTCATTGAAAAGTGAAAGTTTCTTGTGTGCCCAACTAGATGCCCATGAAGAAAAACCCTCCTGTAGTAGTGCAGACTGTCAGCGGGGAACTCCCCTGTGCGTCAGAGTGGCCACGCCCACCTGGCCCAGCCCTCCCGCCCTCCATGGCAGCAGCCCGTTTCCAAATGAAGGCCTCAGCTCTGCCTGCCATCTGGGCGGCACAGGCTCTGGAAGGCCCATACTCCTCCTGTCTGCAGGGACGGGAGTGGCCCGGCCAGCCTGGCAGCCTGGCATGTGCTTTGACAAGAACGCAGTGGTGGGTGGGAGCAGCTCTCATCCAGATTTGGCTGTGTGGGCTGCCTGAGCCGACTACCCAGCCCGCCTGAGGCCCATGGTTGGGAGCTTGGGCTCCAGTTACTGCCCCTGCTAAGTGCACATGTGGAACTTGATCTGTGGGTTCGACCCCTGCTCTTTGGCCTGACCCTTCCTCCCCCAGGAGCAAGGCAGTGACTAACAGAGGTGAGGTGGAAGACTGAATTTGGCACCTGCCTTACTGGTTGGTAGCTGGCTCACCTTGGGCAAAGCATTCTTCCTCCTTCTCCCTCTGATTCCTCTTCTGTGACCTGGAGCTGCTGCATCCTGCCTGCCCAGAGTGTTAGGATGAGAGGGATGAGAGGGCATGAGGGCACCTTTTGTCAGCTGCAGCTCACCAGGAGTCTGCAAGCAGGATTCATTGGCAGTGTTTATAAATAGCTCAGACCCTGAGGCAGGCCTTGCTGGCCCCATGCTCAGATACTGCCACAGTGGGTTTGGGATGGCAGGGCGGGGGCTGGTAGGGAGAGTGAAGTGTTGAGTAGGACATAGAGGAAGATGAGCTTGTGTCTTTTATGGATCTCATTCCCACCTCTCCTGTCCTATGGTAGGAGCAAAGAATGTGGGGATTAGGAACAAGGAGGGAGGAGAGGCAGGTGTCCACAGGGGATGGAGACCGTCCCGGAGAAGGACTGAGCCACGGCTTCTCTTCCTAGTCCATGCGCTGCTTTCCTAGGTGCTGCTCCAGGGCCAGGTTCCTGAGTCGAGAGAGCTTCCTGCCTCCCCTCCAGGGCAGCTGCTCTGTCAGTCGGTGGATAAAAGCTGCCAGGGTTTCCCAAGGCTTGGCAGTGATAGAGGAGTCTGGCACAGCAGCCACCACAGCCACCTGAAGCTCTACTCCTGGCACGTTGTGCCTACAGCCGTGGCTCTGCTGCCGTCCCTTCTACGGGCGGGGCATGCTCGGCTGCCTGTGCTGCTGGCCGGCCTTGACTGAGGCTCTGGGTTCCTTTGCAGGGGGAACTGGAGCGGCAGCTGCTACAGGCCAACCCCATCCTGGAGGCCTTCGGGAACGCTAAGACTGTGAAGAATGACAACTCCTCACGATTTGTGAGTAGCAGATGACAGTGCCCCACCTGGGACAGGACCCTTGCAGAGCTCTGGCACACGTGGCCTTCTGCCTGAGTACTCTCCTCTCCAAACCAGAAGGCTTAGACTTGGTGTTTGCTGATCCGGCAGGCTGCATGGGCTTTTAGGCAGCATGGACCTGCCTGCCCTCTCAGTTAAGGTGGCCATAAGTAGTTTCTTCCAACTGGGAAAAGCTTGTGAGTGAAAAGACTGCAAGTGGTACCCAGAGTGGCCTGCTGTAGCCACTGACTAGTTAGTGCCCAGGGTCAGATCATGCAGCGAAGACTAATGCTAACAGGCCACTGTACCTCCCCCTTGGGGAGAGCCTTGGGCATAGACAGGGCAGTGTGGCACCTGAACCTTGCGTGCTACATTGACAGGGCATGTAGACGTAGACTCCTCTTATTTCTCTCCCTCCAGCCTGTCCTCACTAGAGACAGAAGCAGAGTCGGGCTCTCCCAGCCTCTTCCTTGCTCCCAAGCTCTCCACGGCAGGGGTGTCTGATCTCTTGATTTGTCTCTCCTTAGGGCAAATTCATTCGCATCAACTTTGATGTCAATGGCTACATCGTGGGTGCCAACATTGAGACTTGTATCCTTGTGGTTCTCTGGAATAAGAGGTGGGGTCTGGGTGGAGCAAGTGTCCTTCATGGAGGAGAAGCTGCCCCCTTATTCCAGCATGTTGTGCCTCACCTCTGCAGAGTTGGGGAGAGACCAGGATAAGCTCATTGAAAACCTAACATAGAGTTTAGAAGTCTTTTCCCCAAGCAAGATACGACTCTGCTTGGAATAGGAGGAAACCATTGAAAAGTCCTCCAGTGCATCCGGAGGGCCGGCATCTGGCTCTCCTATACCAACGTTATAGCCTTTGCTCGTGGCGTCTTCCAGTTGTCAGGAGGGGCCCCTTAAACAGATAAGGCTTCCAAGGGTGTGAGCTGCTTTTTTGGACAAGCTACCCCTGCTAAAGGTTGGAACTAAGGCACTTTGCTTTTGCTGTGCTTGGCCATTTTTGTGTCGTATTTTTTCGGGTGATGTTTGTTCCTTTCAGTGGGGAGGAGAGGAGAGGAGAGTGCTTGCCTCCCCTCCAGTGCGTGTTGCTCCTTAATATCTGCAAAGATCTTTTGGAGAAGTCTCGGGCCATTCGCCAAGCCAAGGAAGAACGGACCTTCCATATCTTCTACTACCTGCTGTCTGGAGCTGGCGAACACCTAAAGAGTAAGTCGTGGCCCGCTGGGCTGCCAGTGCTTCACAAGGGCCAGGATGATGTTGCCTTACTTTCGGGAGAAGCGCAAGTGAAGGTCACCCTTTGGCCATCCTGAGGAGGGGTCTTCTGTTACCTGAGCACGTCGGCGGAAGGCTGGGCCGTGTCACAGGCACTGTGCCCATCGCAGGCCCTGCTTCTCTTCTGTGCTGTTGTGTGGGTCACCATCGGGCTGAGAATGTGACTCCAACAGGGATGTGACTCTCCAGCTTCCAGGGTGTCCCGAGGCCCAGGGGCTGTCTGTCCCCTGTCCCCAAGCCTCTGTGGTCACAGCATCCACTGACGTTCACCTCTACCCCTCACAGCCGACCTCCTGTTGGAGCCGTACAACAAATACCGCTTCCTGTCTAATGGGCACGTTACCATCCCTGGGCAGCAGGACAAAGATATGTTCCAGGAGACCATGGAGGCCATGAGGATTATGGGCATCCCAGAAGAGGAGCAAATGGGTAGGGCTGGTATTCTGTGGGTGAGGGAGGCAGGGAGACCGGCCATCGCTTCCTTGGGGGACCTGGGGCAGCTGATGGTCTGGGGAGAGCCTATTTTTGGCCCTGATGCTTCGGCTTCCTGTGGAGGGTAGAGGAAGACCCTGAGCGGTTGGAGCTTGAGGTTCGTTCTGGTTTGCACCACAGGCATTCACACAGTGGGGGCCAACGATGGTGCTTCACGGTGGGGCCTGGCCCACCAGCCCTTGCCATGTTGATGCTGTGATAGTCTTGTTCTGTCTCAGCGTAGTATGGAAGGAGCCGGGGACGTCTGCTTTTGCTGGTGAAACCCACAGTGAGCAGTGGGCCTGTGACTGTGGCTCCCTAGAGGGAGGGTGACGAAGACCTCAAGTCCTCAGCCTGTTTGAGGCTGAGTCTGTAGAATGATGGGGGTTGGGGGGAGGCCCCTTTTCTAACTGTGTCCACTTTGGGGCATAGCATGTGTCATGGGACAGTGCAGTAAGTATTAGAGTCAGAGCCATCTTTGCTCAGCCCTAGGCTGTATGTAAATAACCAGGCATGGCTGTGTTGCAGTGGAACTTTATTTATAAAAGCAAGCATTGGGCCCTGGGTCATTCTCCAGATTTAGAAGTGTGGAGTGTTACCAGAACTCCTGTCTGGACATAGAGCTGTCCAAGCTGACCGGCAGGGAGGTGGTTCACCCTCCCTTTCCCCCAAACCAGCTGGGCCACTTCATGCCGTTAGCCTAAACCAGGGAGTGTGGTGCCCCTTCTTGGCTTGCTGCTTAAAAATCCTCAGGGGAGTGGGCACCCCCATGTGGGCTTCCTGTAACCCTGTCTGCTTCTGACCTGCCTCTGATGCCCCCCTAGGCTTGCTGCGGGTCATCTCAGGGGTTCTTCAGCTCGGCAACATCGTCTTCAAGAAGGAGCGGAATACTGACCAGGCGTCCATGCCTGACAACACAGGTAACCCCTGTGGGCCTCTCACCTGAACAGTGAGGGCAGGTGCCCGGGAAGTGGGTTTGCTTTCGGGAATCTTCTACCTTTTCAGTTTTGTGTGTGTTCATGGGTTGTGTATCCCCTCTGAATTTGTTGTATAGGTGTAAAGGACACATGAACATCACCCTGCTTTTCCCCATAGTATACGCATCAAAAAAGAGCTAGAAAAGCTGATTGTATGGATCAGGGCTTTTCTCATTAATTTCTGAGGCCAGACCACTTATCCTGGTTACTGAAACAGTGATCTGTGCTATGGTGCTGAAGTAATGGCAGCCTTGCCCGTGAACACGTCGGGATGTGGCATCGCATCCTATCAGCCATGGTTTCCTTAGGTTGATGCAGATGACCCCATTTATTATTCAGCCTTAGTGTGCTCTTCTTAGGGTCTTTCTAAAAAAATGTGAACCCAAGAACATGTGGCTTATGCAAGCTGCGTCTATGGGGCCACGTGGTGCCAAGCTTCTGGCACTGGGCTGGGCCTGCCTCTTCTGGGTAGGGACCCACCTTAATACTGATGTGGGTCCTCTAGTTAGAAACCCTATCCTTGGGGCTCTCTGGAGGTAGGGCTGCCAGTCCTGCTGGCCTGCACCATGGCACTGCTAAAGAAGAGCACGGATTCAGTTGTCCTGGTTATGATTGCTCAGTTACCTCTGCTTTCTTCTTCTGTGCTTGGAAATGGGAGCAGAGGGACTTGTTCTCTTGGGTCTGATTAAGCCTGTTACCCTTTTCCTCCTTACTCTTTGAAAATACCAGCTGCCCAAAAGGTCTCCCACCTCCTGGGGATCAACGTGACTGATTTCACCAGAGGCATCCTCACCCCACGCATCAAGGTGGGACGGGATTATGTGCAGAAGGCACAGACCAAAGAACAGGTATGTTCACCATGGCTGAGGCACGGTGCTGTGTGAGGCTTGTACACGTGGGTTCCCTTCTTCAGTCCTCAACCCTGGAGAGCAAGGTGACATCACTCCCGTATAGAGCACGAGCAGGCTGGCCCCAGAGATGTTGCATGATGTGTCCACTGCCTGTGCTCAAGAGGGCTGCCTTCAGTAAGGTCCCACTCTTCCCCTACAACTGAGTTGATACTTGGCTGCTTGGCGGTTGGCGATGTAGCCACATCCAGTCCTTGTGTAAAGCGAGGACTCGATGTTTCTGTGGTACCTCTCCCAGTGCCAGAGTGGTAGCCTCCCTCCTAGGAGCCAGGCCCAACTGCTGTCTCTTCACCATCTGCTGCCTGGCTGCATGTGTGGGGACAGGAGCAGTAGTTTCCTTGTCTGTGCTAGCCCGGGCTGCCTGCTGCCCCTGGAGCTAGGGGCCTCCCAGATCAACACTGCTTTCCCCTCTGCTGGGGTTTCTAGTTTTAGTCATGGTGCTGGTCCTGGGGATTTTCATACCAGTCTCGTCTCTCAATACTGGGGAGATCACTGGCTTAGTCTCTTTTCTAAAGGGAACTACGCTGGGTGCTGGCTTGTGGTTGCTTCTGTGCAGGGCCATTGCAAAAGATCAAGAACATTTGATATTTCCAAAGACAGTGTGCAACATTTTTGCTAGCTGTGTGCATTTCCCAATAATTTAGTAGAAACTTTCATTTTTTAAGTTACGAAAATGCTGCATAAATAAGAAAATACAAGAGTTGAGGAAAGGAAAAATAGCATAGTGGTCCTATCCAATTATTGTTACTAGACAGCAAGGTTTTTTTATTCTATTTTATTTTTTTTAATTTGTGGTGATACCTCTGTTCATGAACTCAATTCTTTCTACAGTTCTGTTCACAAACCAAACGATGGAAACTGAATCAAATTTCTCCATAAAGTCAACATTGAATTTGATTTTGTTCTCATCCAACTCGGTTTACGACCAGAACTGTGGAAAGAATTGAAAGTTTGTGAAATGAGACACCACTGTAGCTGTCACTTTATCTTTTTATTATGGAACTTTTCAAACATGCAAAAGAAGATATAGTATAATGGGAAGAGCCCCAAGTCCCCGCCACAGGGCGACTGCTTCAGTAACCAACTCTTGGACAGTTTCAGTGTATCATTAATCCTGCCTAGTCCGCCCTCCTCAGCTGCGTTATTTTGAAGCAAATCTCATCTTGTTGCTTCAGTAAATAATTTTGTATGTATCCATTTTATTTAAAACACTCTTTACAAATATTTGAGTTCACTCTACTTTGATTATTGGGCTTGTAGTTTGTTTCAGTTGTTCATTATTATAAACACTGCATTCAGGCTGGGGATATAGCTCGGTTGCACAGTGACTGCCTGGCAAGCACAAGGTCCTGAGTTTGATTTCTAGTACCAGAAAAACAAAAAACAAACACTGCAGTGTACATGCATGAAACTTTTTTTTTTTTTACTCTTCTATATTTAGTGCTGTTTCTCTGGGGGAAGACCTCCAAAGTGAAATTATCAGGGCACAAAGGGCATGGGGGTTTTAAAACTCTTTGTATATGACATTCTGTTCTCCTGGGTGTTGTCCCTAGGCTGACTTTGCCATTGAGGCCTTGGCCAAAGCCACCTATGAGCGGATGTTCCGCTGGCTGGTGCTGCGCATCAACAAAGCTCTGGACAAGACCAAGAGGCAGGGCGCTTCGTTCATCGGGATCCTGGACATTGCTGGCTTTGAGATCTTTGATGTAAGTCTCGCCCTTTACAACCCACTTCACTGCCTCCGGAGCCTCTCGGTTGCTTTCTGCTTGAACCAAGTCCTCTTGCACATGGTCCCATGCCTGTGTGGAGCGGCCGTCCTCTGTGCATGGAGACACCTGTTTCACATAGCTGAAGCTGTACAGGAGCTGTACAGAGATGTTGGAGAGAATGTCCTTTCAGAGCATATGCTTAGAGTTTATGGGCAGACGTTTCCTATGTTTGTTCTTCTGGCAATATTTATTGAGCTTTGGGATAAGATATTGTCCCTGTCCATAAAGGCTTTGACATCTGGCAGGAAAAGTAATAATTACAGTGGATCTGAGGTTCTTAACCTGAGGTCTGCAATATAAAAAATTATATCTTTATTTCCTACTGACCTTATTTCTCTTTGAAATCGTGTGTTTTTCTCTCATTTGTAAATTGAACAAAATACACAAACTGTGGTAGTGCTTGTAGTTGTAGTCTGTCACCAGTAGAAATCAGGTATTTTCTTATCTTCCAGTTCAATATGTAGAAATATTTATGCTCATCTCTGCATCAAAGTTTTAGAGGTTAAACCCATGACAAATTCTTGTTCATAAGGAGCAGTGTATTTCTACATTCCAGTGTTTTGACAGTTATATTTAGTGTCTTTCCTTGATAAGCTACTTCATGCATTTAAAAACATTATTCAGAAAGGGACTTTATAGGGCTGTAGCAGAGGTCCACAGGCCCCAGAAGGTAAAGGCCACGTGCTGCTGGGGTGGTACAGAATAGCCCGGGGAGGTGCCCTTCGTGTCCCTCCAGAGACTGTCCTTCCTTGGGGGGCTCCTGGCCCTTTGTAGAAGGGTCTTTCTCTGATTCCACTTTCCCCTCGCAGCTGAACTCCTTTGAGCAGCTGTGCATCAACTACACCAATGAGAAGCTGCAGCAGCTGTTCAACCACACCATGTTCATCCTGGAGCAGGAAGAGTACCAGCGCGAGGGCATTGAGTGGAACTTCATTGACTTTGGCCTCGACCTGCAGCCCTGCATTGACCTTATTGAGAAACCGGTAAGCGTCCACTGGCCTCCACTGCAGACAGGCTTGGATTCTTTGTGGCCCCTTCTCTTCCTCCAGTGCTGTGTGGGTTGTGGAAGAGTCTAGTTGCTCTTCCGTTGATGCTGTGGGGAGAGCTGAGCAGGGGAAGCCCCCCTCAGAGAAGAGGCTCTGGGCTGCAGCCGTGGGCTGGCCTCACCCAGCTGGTGGCTAGGGGGGATGTGCCTGGGTCTGAGCACCCCGTCTGCAGTCCCAAAAGCCCCACAGAGTCCACATGTTCTTTGTCTTAAGCGGCCATGCTTTTGTGAACTAAGGTCCCATCTCCAGACACTTTTGGTGCAGCTCGGAACTGTGCAGGTCCTGGCTAGTGCTGAGTGCCTTTCCTGCCCGCACATGTGAAGTTCAGCCTCTTCCCCCTTAGGACTAACGTGGCCCTGGAGTTTTTACCCACATCACTGGCTGTTGAGGATGGCTGGGGCCTGAAGCCTTTGCCCTTTCCCAAGCAGATCATTTTCAGTGTTTTTCCAGCAGGTGCTTTGGGTTTGGGGTATGTGCCCTGTAATGAAGCCTGAGTTGTGTTTCTAGGTTATCTCCTGAATATAGTGAAACACACTAAACTCATGCCCTTCCTGGAATCCTACACATGGATGCCCGAGTGCCACAGAAACATTTAAGCAGAAGGCCCAAGACAAAGTCTTTGTAATCCTAGCGTAAAACTATTTAGCGATCATAGTGTTTTAATTTTTTCTTTTTTCAGTATTGGGGATTGAACTCACGACCTTGTGCTTGCTGGGCAGGCACTGTGCCACTGAGCTGTATCCCTGGCCCTTTTAATTTTTTCTTAATCTATTGAATTTGGTAATTACCAAGAGTCCACCTGACCTTTTATCTTGTCTGAATGTCTTTCTGCAGCACCTGAGTCTGCTTTCTCCTAAGTTCAGTGCCTAGAGGGCTTTTGGGTCTCTGGGCTTCTCTCTTTCCCAAGGGGACTTCCTGATACCCTGCCACCTCACACAGCCATGCGGAGTGCAGGGCATGCTCAGAGGAAGGGGACCGCGCTTCAGTGGCAGGCATCTGGGCAGAGGCCTGCACCCCTGGACCAGATGCTCTGTGCTGTCAAGCTCTGCTTTTCATCACACCCGCCAGGGGATTTCTCTAGTGAAGTCACCACCAACGCAGAACCTCTGTGGTTAATTGCTGTGGTCTCAGCCACAGCCTAGACACCAGAAGTTTCTTTGTAAACTAGAACTTTAAAACTGAATGTTTTCTTCAGTGCTGCTTTTTATCCCTATGGAAGGGAATGATGCCTGCCTTGTGTGGGGTCCTGGGGACGCCCATACCGGGCTTGGGCTCTCTTGAGGTCAGGGTGGATCCTCCGTGCTGTGCTGCTCACGGTGCCCTGCTCTGCTTCTTCAGGCGGGCCCCCCTGGCATCCTGGCCCTGCTGGATGAGGAGTGCTGGTTCCCCAAAGCCACTGACAAGAGCTTCGTGGAGAAGGTGATGCAGGAACAGGGCACCCACCCCAAATTCCAGAAGCCCAAGCAGCTGAAGGACAAAGCTGATTTCTGCATCATCCACTACGCCGGCAAGGTGAGGCACGCACACAGCAGGGCAGACCTGCGCAGGAGGTGGGCTTTCTCCAGGGCAGCCCTGAGAGGGTTGCATGGCCAAGGCTGTCTTTGCCCATGGCTCAGCTAGTAATGCAGCTGGTGACACTAGTCAGCGTTCGCACTGCTTACAGAGCACCTTCACACAGTCCGTGCTGTGAAAGCTTGTGGCGCCCCGCACGGCGTGCTGTGGATTATTGTCAGGCTCACCTTCCAGGTGTGCAGTAGATGCAACTGTATCTGGAGTTGCAGTTCGAGCTCTGCCACTCTTAAGCTGGTTGACTTAGTCTCTCTGAGCCGTGGTTTCCTTATCGGGAAGATGGGATGACCCCCTACCATACAGTGTTACATAGATTAAGTTTTTTAAATTTAATTAAGTTTATTGGTACAATTTAGGTATATACAGTGATCACATTCTTCATAGGGATTTTGTACCTGTAGGTAGTATACCTTGATTTGTCGTTTATTTATTAGTTATTTTCATTAAAGGGGTCTGTAAGGCATGATGCTCCAGGGCAGGCACATGTTTCTTTGTGGGGACTGTCCTGTGTGCAGTGCAGCGTTTAGCAGCATTGCTGGCTTCTCCCACTAGAGGTCAGTCAATACCTCCCAGCGGCTCCCTGCATTGCCAAACAGTCCTCTTCAGCTGCCCCTGCTTGAGAGCCACCACTGTAGACGGTAACGGTCGTCATTACCAAGGCTGCACAGCCAGTAGGTGGTAGACCTGCCATCAGTACTCAGCCAGCTTTCGTCCTGCCAGTCCTCCTATTCCTGTAGCTGAGACCTCACTGAGCCACAGAGGACTGTGTGTAGACTCACGCGGGTTTTTCTCAGCAAGTTCTGTGCTCTGTGCACGAAGTTCTCATGACAGATTGCAGCCTGAGCATGCAGTTAGGCAGGGCTGGGCTGTCTGCTGATCACTGGCGAGCCCAAGCCTCACCTGCAATCCAGCCTGGGGCCCCCACTGCCTGTCCTGTCCTAGAAAGCTTACTGATTCTAAGAGTGCTGAAGCAAATCTCTTAAAGCTACTTATGAAAAATCTTAATAATCTTAAACCCCACCTTCGGGAAGTGCACATGTGCAGCAAGCAGCAGCTCACAGGAAGCCTTTGCCATCGTGCTACCTGTGCTGCTGGAATACGGGGACACCCTACAGAGCATCGGGGACCTGCATGGTGGAAGTGGCCCAGGGATGTTGGCTGTGCTGGCGTGCTGAAGTGTCGTAAAGTGCCCATTCCACAACTTTGTCGCCTCACAGCAGGCGTATGCTGACTCCAGGAAAAAAAAGAAACCCACATCCCGTGCCTTGGGGTCCACAGCAGCACCCGAATGTGCCCCTAGCCAGGAGTTTGTGTTAGGAAGAGGGAAGTGAAGAAGCTTGCTGCTCTCTTTATTGTTCTGGGAGCTCTTGCAGTGAAAACTTACATTGCTCATGTTATTAAGAACATATTTTAGAAAAGGTATGAATATCTGTTACCTTAGAGAAATCATGAATATTCTAAAAAGATAAAGCACAAATTACTTGTCTTAGAACTGAAAAGAAATGTTATTAACACTGATATATGTCCTTCTAGGATTTCTTCTTTATGTTTTTATTACCGTAAAAAAAAGAAAAAGGCAGTATTCTTTCATGTAACTGCAACTTCATTTTCTTAGTGGGTCCCTGTTGTCAGATATTTTTAATTTTTTGCTCTTACTCATAACACTGCGGAGAGCATCTTGTCCATACCTAAGGTCCTTATCACCTGCTGCTTCCTTCTTGGGGATGGAAATACTGGGCCAAAGGGTGTTTTCATTTTCTAACCTTTCTGCACAAGGGTTTGGCTCAGGCCGGGGGAATGTTGTATGAGCTCAGGACCCCGGAACAGCCAGTAACCGGGACCCCAACTCTTCCAGGTGGATTACAAAGCCGATGAGTGGCTGATGAAGAACATGGACCCCCTGAACGACAACATCGCCACGCTTCTCCACCAGTCCTCCGACAAGTTCGTCTCCGAGCTGTGGAAGGATGGTACGCCCTTGCCCTCCGCCCTGCCTCCCCGCTGTGGCTGGTCACACCCTTCCTCTGTAGTGGGCTCAGCCACCCGACAGCGGCCCTGACACACGCCAGGTGGTTTCTGTCCTCTGTAGCTTCCTGCAGAAAGGTCTCCTTGAGCCAAAAGGGAGAGGCCACCCCACGCATGCGCCATAGCCCTTTCCTCTTGCGGCAGAGGCTCTAGGCCTCACAGCTGCAGATGGCCGGGGCACTTTCCTCAGAGGCAAAGTCCAGGGCGGCCCCACGCCTTGCTGTGCAGGTCTCCAGTACCCGCGCCTCCTTCCATTTCCGCCTTCTACTCCTTGGTAGGCTGGTTGCTTCAAAATTGTTCTTTTTCTTTGTTTCTGTCCGTTTCTCCTCTCCTTTGCCTGGGTCTTGCTTTAACCTCTCTGTTGCAGAGATGCAGAGCACTCAGAGAGCCTATTTCTATCACCGCTTTCCCATTCTCCACCTAGAATCAGGTGACTGGCTGCCCAGAGTGACGATGTCTTGTGTGTGTTGTGTGCCCTGGAGCTGTGCAAGAACCTCTTCGGCTGTGTTCTCCTCCCCCTTGGCTCTTCCTGCTGGCTGTGCCTGTCACCTTGATCTGTCCCGGGCTTCTTTGCAAGCTCCCCATTGTACCCGTCGCAGCCCTCCTCCAGAATGCTGGCTGTGTTGTTCTCTGGGGATTCCGTGGTATATATGGGGAATGAAAAGCACTTAAGACTCCAGTCCTCCTTAGAGCTCCCCCTGCAGGTGGTGACTTACTGCTGCAGCCGTTGGCGTCATGAGGTCCAGGTGTTGTGCACGCTGCTGTTTGCCTGAATGCCAAAATGCATTTGTGTGTTTGCCCAGTGGCCACTTAGCAAGGGCTGTGCCACCGCAGTTGGGAGTCAGGACACATTCATGGACCAGTTCTTGTGGGGCCATATTCACCTCCTGCATAAGCCACCCACTGCATGGAGCCTCGGTTGCCTGCAAAATAGGCCCTGTGGTGGGTGTGCAGGGGCAGAGATACCTCACAGTCCGATCGGTGGCTTGTAGGTTTCAGCCTTACCCTGGCCTCTGTCTTAAGCAAGTGTCCTTCCTGCTGTCTTCAAATAAATACTAGAAATCTGACTATACAGGAGTGAGAAATGGGCTTTGTCACTCAATTCTAATTTTTACTTTCTTAGTGGAAGCCTTCAAATTTAACTCTTGCTTAAAACTGATCTCCAGTGGCTGGTTCTTTGGTTTATTGTGTTTTTTGGTTTTTTATTTGTATTTTATTATTTATTTATTTATTTATTTATTTTTTAGACAGGGTCTCCCTATGCAGTTCAGGCTGGCCTTGAATGCACTCTGTAGCCCAGGCTGGTCTTGAACTTGCAATGATCCTCTTGCCTCAGCCTCCCGAGTGCTGGGATTACAGGCGTGCGCCACCATGCCCGGCTATTGTGTTTTTTACCTTGGAGGAAGCAGGTCATTTCACTGCTGCTGAGCTTGAGCCGCACTGATGGGGGCTTCTTCCTCTGGAGGTTGGTTTAGATCAAGAAGACCCGTGAGCCAGAAGACAGGTCAAATACAAGAATGTGAAGATAGCTGGGGGTGGGGTTGCCTGCCTATAATCCCAGCACTCTGGGAGGTTGAGGCAGGAGTATTGCCAATTCAGGCCCATTCTGGGCAACTTAGTGAGTCTCTGTCTCAAAATAAAAAGTATAAATAGCTGCAGATATAGCATAGTGTGAAGGTTCAATCCCCAGTACTGAGGGAAAAAAGTGTTTATGGCCAATAGTGGTTCTTCGGAGTTCTCTGTAATACCACCGCCGCTCTTGGTACTTGGTTTAAGAGATCTCAGCCCAGGACAACTGCAGACAGAGACCCTTCCATTCAGAGCCCTGTCGACAGCGGACTAGCCTTGGAGCTCCCACCTCCTGGCTCCCGGGCTTAGGTAAAGGTCAGCATCAACTCAAGATACTGATTTGTTTTTAGCTGGGACCAAGGACTGTAAGATGTGCTAAGCTAGGTTTTAACACCCCCTCAGAACCATCCTCGTGGGATTGTCTCTGTTCCAGAATTCATTACCAACTTACTATGTCCCTTTGGGAGTGGGAGCTTCCCGGGTGGGCTGAGAATAGAATAAGACATGTGAACACGAGGGCGGCTTTGATGGGAGCCCAGCTGCCCAAGGGGACGAGCCGAGGGGCTTTGCCTTCTCCCACTCTGCATCCTGCCCAGGTCAGGCCTGCTCAGCATGAGAGAGCTTAGCACTCTAGCCCCGGGCAGAAGGGCCCTGCACGGCCACACTGTTTCCCCTCTTTCTCTGTCCTGGCTTCTGTCTGTCCATCTGTCCGTCTCTCTCCTATACCCCTTACCCTTCACACGTCCCAGACTGGGATTGCTGGCGCTCACATGCTTTCTGGTCTCTGCAGTGGATCGCATCATCGGCTTGGACCAGGTGGCCGGCATGTCTGAGACAGCGTTGCCTGGGGCCTTCAAGACGCGGAAGGGCATGTTCCGCACCGTGGGCCAGCTCTACAAGGAGCAGCTGGCCAAGCTGATGGCCACGCTGAGGAACACCAATCCCAACTTTGTGCGCTGCATCATCCCCAACCACGAGAAGAAGGTACAACTGCTTGTGGAGTGGCCTTGGTCCTCCTTGGTCTGCCTTCCCCAGCTGCAGTGGTGCCTCTGCCTGCTGTGCACACAGGGCTCTCGGTGGCGCCCTCAATGGGCTGGCTCTGGAGGCTGAGATGTGCGGCATTTGTAGGCTGAGTTTCCTGTCGCTTATGCTGTCTCATTGTCGCCTCCTTGGGCCTGGGTCATTGGACCTGAATGTCAACTGCAGCACCTCCATCAGCTTTTGTCTGCTGAGTGGGGCAGGAGGTGGGAGAGGGGCACACGGCCTCTCCCGTCAGCGCCTAGGTACGGAAATGAGACCCCTGTGTGCGCTTTTCTCTTCAGGCCGGCAAGCTGGACCCCCATCTTGTGCTGGACCAGCTGCGCTGCAATGGTGTCCTCGAGGGCATCCGCATCTGTCGCCAGGGCTTCCCCAACAGGGTGGTCTTCCAGGAGTTCCGGCAGAGGTGAGCGGGCTGCTCTGCAGGGGCCCTCAGTGGACGGCCACAGCCCTGTCCACAGGCACTGGGCTGTAGCCAGCTCTCCACGTGTCCTTTCTGTGTTCCACTTTTATGTGAGGTGTTCGCACTGTGTCACTGACAGGAAAGCCGTTGTATCCTTTATGTGAGAAGGGCCAGCCCCACCTGAATGGAAAGCTATTGTGTGGGCTGTCACTGCTCGTGACTGCAAGGGCCTGGTACTGTTCCCTGTAGGTAGAGAGGTGTGAAAAGAGATTTAAGAGGGTCAGACGTGTGTAGTGAAGGAGGTTTATGGAGACAGAAGTGCGAAACGCTGCCGCCTTCTGCTGCCCATACAGAGCACCGTCGTGTTTGCCTGGCCACTGTGCACAGTGCCGACTGCTGCCACCATGTGGCCGCCCTGCAGGGTCCCAGGGGGACGTGAGCACGGCTGGCCCGGGGCTCCTGATGGAGACTCTGGGCAGTGAGCGCTGAGCAGCCAAGCCTGAAGTCCACGCTGCGTGATTGAGAGGGTTTAGCATGAGGTTCCTTCCGCTCTCCGGGAAGCCTAAGCCTGCCTGCCTTCAGCCCAGGAAAGAGCAGGGTGTGGGGTTTGCCCATGAATACTTTCCTTACGGGACGTTTTAAGAAGTCTGCATGTGCCGCACTCTGAGGAAGATCTTAGGCTGCTGCTTACGTTCCAGGCCATGCAGAGTGGAGGCGAGGGATGGAGTGACAGGCTTCTCTTTCCTTCCTCAGGTACGAGATCCTGACGCCAAACTCCATTCCTAAGGGCTTCATGGATGGGAAGCAGGCCTGTGTGCTCATGGTGAGTCCAGCTGCCGTCTCTGCAGGGCCAGCCTCGGGCTGCCAGGCCACTCCTGGCAGAGGAGCCTGCGCTCTTCATCAGTCGGTGCCAGTGCCGTGCTGTCCCTGCCGCTGCTCGGTGTGGATTCTGCCAGGCGCCTGAGTGACAGCCCTCCCAGCCTCTGGACAGTCGGGGTGACTGAGGCCACAGCAGACAGGGCTCGAAATGAGCCAGTCCGTTCTGTCTGGGGAGTGTTCTCCTGCCTTTTTCACTCATGTCGCTTATGACCCCCAGCAGAGTAGGTGGGTAACTTCAGGCAGAGCAGCGGGTCTGGAGCCCCGTGACTGGCTCAGAGCCATGAAGTCTGTGCTTTGCGCCTTTCCTGGCAGCCCCTGCATAATGTGCAGCATTCACTCTAAATTCTGGGGGAATGTGTGATGGTCCTGTGGCCAAGCTGGGGCTCACGCCTACCTAGAGTCCTTTTTGCTTTCTAGGCATCCTGCTGTCCCTGGCCTGGCCAGGATTGGCAGCCACTGCCTTTGTCTCATTTTACTTTTCATTCTTTCTATAGATTTGGAGTCGGTGGGGGGAAGAGAAGAGAAATTCAGTATTTCCCACGTGCAGAAACTTGTATTCGTTGACAGGGAGATTGAGGGTGGGAAAAGTAGGAAAAGGAGACAGCTCCCTGTCCCCAGTGCTTGTCAGGCAGTGGAAGGTGGGCAGAGGCAGTGTCTCCGGCTGGTGTCCTTTTTTCCATGGTGCTTTGATCCCCTGCTGCCCAGGTGGGCTGTGTGTCCCTTCTGTAGGCTCTGCAGGGAAGACCGAGCTTGTTACACAGCAAATAGGCCGGGCAGCAGAAGGGCAGGGCCCACCCCAGCTCCCGCCCTAGTCTCTGTGGCGTCTCTTCCCGGACTACCGGAGCCATGTGTGGGCCCCGGAGCTCCCCCAGGTCCTTCTGAGGGTGTTCATGACGTTGTGCTTTGGGAGTGTGTGCCAAGTCCTTTCCCTCCCAGGCAGACAGAGTCTCGTCCCAGGAGTCTCGTCACTGTCACTGGAGTTGCTCCGGTGAATTATGACAACTGACTCTTGGTGCTCGGAGATGCTCTGCTCTGTGCTGGGATTTTGTGCCTTCCCGTTTAATTCCCACAATTCCGCTGTGAAGGAGCCACTGTTATCTGCAGTTGTGGCCTTAGGGGTTCAGGCCCAGAGTCCTCTAACCAGGGTTGCATCCTGAGGCCTGGTCTGGCGTGTGCTGTATCCGAGCACTAGTGATGCCCAGCTGCGTCCCATCAGGATCGCCCCACCTGGGGGTTTGTGACGTAGGTGGGAGGTGGAAGGAGAGAAGGCCTCTGAGTTAACTCTTGGAAAGTCCTACTTGAGGTATTCCAGCCTCATCATGGAGCCTCTTGTCAAGCTTGACCCTCGTCCCAGTGTCCTAAACTCTGCTTTCTTGGCCCAGGGTCCCCCTGAGCAGAGTCCGTCCAAGCACCTGCATTGGCATTGACTCAGCACCTGATTTCTTCTGATCTAGATCAAAGCCTTGGAGCTTGACAGCAACCTGTACCGCATCGGCCAGAGCAAGGTGTTCTTCCGGGCTGGCGTGCTGGCGCACCTGGAGGAGGAGCGGGACCTGAAGATCACCGACGTCATCATAGGCTTCCAGGCCTGCTGCAGGGGCTACCTGGCCAGGAAGTGAGTTCTGGGGCTGACTCATTACCCACCCCGGTTGGACAGCAGGCACGCTGGGTACACACGGGTCCCTGAGCCCTGGGAGGTGGAGTTTATGGAGCTGGGACAGATGGAGCTTCATTTATCCAAAGCCCTCCAGCCAACACCTTATAGCCCACTTTGTAAAGCCTCAGCTGCAGACATTCTCCCCAAACTGAAGGCAAGTTTGGGGGCCCTGCAGGCTGGGTGACTGAAATCCAAGTCCCCTGGGTGGCCCCCAGGTGCTGACTTTATCCGTTGTCCCACAGGGCTTTTGCCAAGCGCCAGCAGCAGCTGACAGCCATGAAGGTCCTGCAGAGGAACTGCGCTGCCTACCTAAAGCTACGCAACTGGCAGTGGTGGCGGCTCTTCACCAAGGTGGGCGCTGGGGGCCTTGCCCACCCCACCAGGGTCTCGGGCCAAGTGCAGCATGTGGAACAAGCTGGCCTCATGCTACCCGTTGCAGGGTTTACTGCCTGTAGTGCCCGGCACGAGTCTGGGTGGCCCTGACCTGTAGGGCCTGGGTCTGTGAGCGTGGTGTTTGTCCGGTGTGGATGGCCAGCTGGGCCAGGCTGGCTCAGAGCAGTGTCTCAGGTGCAGAGGCCTCGTGCGCTACAGCCCCACTCGATATGGTTGGCACTGCCCTTGAGAAGCTGCAGGCCAGCCGCTCAGAGGCTGTGCCCACGGATGCACTGGCCCTCGTCAGCCTTTTTTAAAAAGTTATTCAGGCTGCTTTTATTTGTAATATATCTTTTCTGGTAATTGTAAAAATTAACTAACAAAAAGTGTGAAGGGGAAAGTAGAAGTTCACCCACAGTTCCTCTACCCCAACCCAGCAGCAGCAGATGTTCCAGTATCTCCCCCTTTTCCTTTCTGTAGTAAGTCTCAGTTAAGTGTTCTCACACAGCTGAGCTGTGACTTGCATAAACAGTCTTGGGGTTTGCACTTTCCATGCAAAACTCCTTATCAGCACCAGTGTTTTAGAAGACCCTGTGCTGTCCCTGGAGGACATAGCATAGTTTATCTGGCCGTGCCTCCAGCCATGGAGCTTTATGTCATTGCTGAAGTTTGCTCTTATCCACACTGCTGTTGTGAACACTTCCATGCATATGTAGGAACTGTTTTCCTGAAGTGTGATTAGCGGGTCAGAGGCCCATGGTGCGAGCACTAGACAGACTTCCCAGAAGGTTGTACCTGCTTGTGCCTCCTCTGTGTAGTGCGTCTGGCTGCCTTCACCCCTGTGAGCTAGCATTCCAGAGTGAGGGAGCAGCTTCCTGACTCAGCAGAGGTGACATCTTCCTGCTGAGTGTGACTCTGCCTCCGTGTGCTCTCCTAGGTCAAGCCGCTGCTGCAGGTGAGCCGGCAGGAGGAGGAGATGATGGCCAAGGAGGAGGAGCTGGTGAAGGTGCGGGAGAAGCAGCTGGCTGCAGAGAACAGGCTCACGGAGATGGAGACACTTCAGTCACAGGTGGGTGTCAGCAGGGTTCTGCCCAGGGTGTGCCGCGTTCCCAGCGCTGCCCCCTGCTGGCCACCAGTGGGCAGGCAATGGTCAGTGTCTGGCGCCAACCTGAGGGTTTGTGTTGGAGGGGGCTGCCAGTGGGTTTGAAGTTCAAGCCCCAGCTCTCCCGTATAACCTTTCATCCCACTTCCTAGTGATATTGAGGTTCATGAGATAGTGGCCAAGGGTGAAGGATACGATGTTGGGGGCTGCCTGGGAGCTTAAGCATCTTCTAGCTGGAAGCAGCTCTTGTTCGTGTGTTCCTCTCTGCCTGGAAACCTGAGCTCCAGAGCATCCAACCTGGAGCTGCCTGAGGTCTCAAGGAGCTTGTCGTCCCTGTGTGCTCTTTGCAGCTCATGGCGGAGAAGTTGCAGCTGCAGGAGCAGCTGCAGGCAGAAACGGAGCTGTGTGCCGAGGCTGAGGAGCTCCGGGCCCGCCTGACCGCCAAGAAGCAGGAGCTGGAGGAGATCTGCCATGACCTCGAGGCCAGGGTAGAGGAGGAGGAGGAGCGCTGCCAGCACCTGCAGGCAGAAAAGAAGAAAATGCAGCAGAATATTCAGGTACTGACTGCTTGACTGCAGGAGGGGCAGGGCTGAATGCCACATGGGCCGCGTGTTCCTGAACGAGACCTGGACACCACAGGGAGCAAGTTGTCATAGCACGTCTCTCTGGTCTGTGGGGGGCCCTAAGAAGCTCGCCTTGGGGTGGTTATTCATAGTGTGCTCATCTCGGGTCTCTAGGGGGCAGCCCTGTGGAGCATCACAGCCCATGGCGTTCCTCTCTATGGTCCTTGGTTTGCTGGCTTAAGGGGCAGGTGGCCCTAAGTGTGACCATCTGCCTGTCGCAGGGCTGGCTTGGGGACACTCTTCTCAACAGCACCCTGGCGGGTCACGCCTGCACCTGTTTCGTATTTGTGGTCCTATGAGTGAGGCCTGGCCATGTCCTAGGTCAGCTCCTAGGCTGTGGGGTGCCACCTTCTCAGCCTCACTTCCCTGGCAGGAACTGGAGGAGCAGCTAGAGGAGGAAGAGAGTGCCCGGCAGAAGCTCCAGCTGGAGAAGGTGACCACCGAGGCCAAGTTGAAGAAGCTGGAGGAGGACCAGATCATCATGGAGGACCAGAACTGCAAACTGGCCAAGGTAAGGCACCCTGGGTGCCCCAGGGAGGCAGGGCCAGGCCGGGCCGGGCAGGGTGAGCTGTCACATGCAGGACACCCATGGGTTTAGGTCCTGTGGAAACTTACCTAGCTATTTCATGGGGGCTGGTGATCTGCGATCCTGGAAATCCTAATGCACTTGATCAGGTGTTTAAGGTCCAGCCAATCAGTCCCAGATTTGTGGGCAAATCATACTTTAGGAAAACCAAAGCCTAGCTGACACTAAACTTTGACCTGGACGTGCCTCCCCCTGCAGGAGAAGAAGCTGCTGGAGGACAGAATAGCTGAGTTCACCACAAACCTCATGGAAGAGGAAGAGAAGTCCAAGAGCCTCGCCAAGCTCAAGAACAAGCACGAGGCCATGATCACCGACCTGGAGGGTGAGGCATCTGGGCGGGCGCGCACCTGTCACCTGGAGTACAGAGCATCTACCAGGGGCCCTGAGCCTTGGTGCTGCCCCCCAAAGACGCAGGCCCACTAGGCTGTGGAGGACAGTGTCTGGTCCCCGTGGGCATTTGGGCTGCAGGCCCTGTTGTCGTGGTGGCTGGATGGCCCCTGCATGAGGAGAGCTCAGGGTGAGGCCGTGACATCGCTCAGCTGTCAGGCGCTGTGCATCTCAGCAGCTCTAGAGGCCCACTGAGGGGTCTGGGTCGGACCCTAGGCCTGGCCAGCCCATCACCTGCGTGCTGTGCTGCCCCTCTCCTACCACGTGATCTCCATGGGCTGTGGTTTCTCTTACTTAGGAAGGGGACACGGTGGGAGAGTGTTTGCGAGGCTTGAACCCATGAAAGGCGTGAGCTATCAAGTGCCAGACAGCGATTGCCAGGGTCACTGCTTCACCTGAGAGAGGGTGACAAGGCCCTGGACTCTGGTCCTGACCCCTGAGGAGCCCTGCCCTTGTCCCTTGAGAGTAACAGCAATGGTGGAGGGAGGCCAGACCACCATGGGAACTCCTAGCCCAGTGGTGGACATAGGACCCAAACCGTGTGAGCTGAGTGCTGAGATTTCCCCCAGCCTGGTGTCTGCCCTGCCTGGCCCCTGTTGTTGCTATAGTATCCAGTGTATCAGGCTGTGGGGGAGGGAGAGGTCCCCACACAGACCCGTCTTCCTGTGGATGTCCTTCCTCCCCTGGGAGGAGCCCAAAGGACCAGGTCTTCTAAGGGGTGTGTGGCGGCCCCTGTAGCTTAACAGACATAGATGGAAGTGTGACACTAACCCATGTTAGCGAGACTGTAGATCAGTGAATGTGCATGTACTACTCTGGGAATAGAAATTGGTAGTGGCTTTACAGCACAACCGGCCATTGCCGGGTGAGGAGGACGCGTGTGAGCTGCGACCAGCACCTCCCTTAGATGCTCTTGGCCACGTGTGCTGGGAGTCACGGGCGAGAATGCTGATGACTCTGTCCAGCAGAGCACGTGACCAGCACAGCCCAAATGCCTGTCGGTTGTAGAAAGGTAACTGGGTTGTGATATTCGCAGAAGGGAATGCTAAACCAAAGGCCTCTGGGTGTGTTCTGTGAGACTTAACCCGTGAGGTCTCAAAATCATGAGCTCAAGTGACGGGGCAAGTCGAGGGAGAGTCATTGCAGCCAAGTGAAGGGCTGAGCACCGTTCTCAGTGCTTTAAGACGTTCGCTCATTTGAGCCTCTTAGCCTGGGGAAGTAGGTTGTCCTGCTACCCTAACGGTTCATGAGTTACAGAAAGACGAGTTATCTAAGTGGTGTCACAAAGGGAATTGTAAACCCAGATGTTGAACCCTGATACTGTTCTTCTAGTCTGCAGAATTCGTACTAGGCAGTTTTGCTGGATAAGCTCAGATTCATGCAGAATGTGGTACAACTGTGTGGGAAATGTAGTTGCCCTGACACGGAAGGGTAGGGGTTTCATTATAGAGACCAGGGCCTTTGCGCTTCGTGGCAACGTCTTGCTTATTCACCCGGGACTTGGGTACAGATGTCACATGTCACCTCCCTTTAACATTATGTATGTTTACGGGAAGTGCTTAGGAGCGTATTTCTGTAGGTAATTAAAAGCAGACCGAATGCCCCTGGCCACTGAGGCTTTGTGTCCACTCCTTTCCCTCCCCGGCAGAGCGCCTCCGCAGGGAAGAGAAGCAGCGGCAGGAGCTGGAGAAGACGCGCCGCAAGCTGGAGGGAGACTCCACAGACCTCAGCGACCAGATCGCTGAGCTGCAGGCGCAGATCGCCGAGCTCAAGATGCAGCTGGCCAAGAAGGAGGAGGAGCTGCAGACCGCGCTGGCCAGGTGAGGCCCAGGCCACACTTGCAGCCAGCTTCCTGTGCTGCTGTTGGCCCAGGGTCTGTGAGTGAGCCAGTTCACGGCAACACATATCCTGTCCCTAAAAGCATGCACGGTCTAGGGTGTCCTTCGTTTGCAATCCCCCAAAAGTCATCCACAGCTGTCCTCGCCCCTTTAAAGTTTGTCGGTTAAATTTTAAAATTTCTTGGCACACATATTTAACAATTTTTTAGACTAGCTTTAGATTCACAGCAAGGTTAGCAGAAGGTGTAGAGCCTTTCCCGCACTCGCCCTGGCCCTGCACATGCACAACCTTCCCGATGGTCAGTACCTCCCCAGAGGACCCGTTTGTACAGTCGGCAAATGTAACATTGACATCTCTTATGCATCTAAAGCCCAGAGCACATTCACATTTTTACTTGGTTGTGATCATCGTGGACTGTAACATCTTATTTCCTTTTATGTTTTCATTGAACATTTGGATTTTTAAACCATATTTAAAGCTGTGAATCTTTTTTTTTTTTTTTTTCTTTTTTGTCTGAGACAGAGTCTCAGTGTGCAGTTCAGGCTGGTCTTGAGCTCACTTTGTAGCCTGGGCTGGTGTTGAACTCGCAGCACCCCACTTGGCGTAGCTTCCCGAGTGCTGGGATTATAGGTGTGTGCCACCACGCCCAGCTCAAAGCTGTGAATCTTAATCCGGAAGATGAAATACTAGTTCTTCTGTTTTCTAGCTCTCAGAGTATAGCTGCTCTTCAGTCTTGCGGGTGCCTTGCGAGTTGGTCTGCAGAGAGTGATCCTGAGTGCCACGGCTGTGCCTGTCAGCTGTGGCTTTGGCTGCTTCCCCGAGCCACTTCTGCAAGCCCTGCTCTTTGAAGGGGAAAATAGCTTCAAACTGATGTTACTGATCCTTTTGGCAGGGTGGAAGAAGAAGCTGCCCAGAAGAATATGGCCCTAAAGAAGATTCGGGAACTGGAATCTCAGATTTCTGAACTCCAGGAAGACTTGGAATCTGAGCGTGCTTCTAGGAACAAAGCTGAGAAGCAGAAACGAGATCTTGGAGAAGAACTGGAGGCGCTGAAGACAGAGTTGGAGGACACTTTGGATTCCACGGCTGCCCAGCAGGAGCTCAGGTGTGCTATGGTGCTGCCTGGCCAAGGCCCTGAGGATGGGGCTGCGGGCAGGGCAGTGGGGGTGGGGGCCTTGCCCTAGAGGGATGGAGCCACACAGTCTTGCACACACGGTGGCCTTACGCACAGAGGACTTGGTTGGTGATGTTTCCTCAGCAGCTTCTGTAGAAAGGGGAAGGCCTGTCGAGTCAGGGTTTGGGGTGGTGATGCAAGGTTTAGGACCTGAGGCTCTAGAAGGGAGCAGAAGGCTCTGCCTGGTGTGTCTGTGAGCTTGGGCTGCGGCATGGGCGACCAGAGGAAGGCCAGTGTGGACAAGTGCTGTGCCCCTCCCCAGCCTCTCTGCAGTCAGGGAGAGCCCAGGGTGGCATCATTCCAGCATCCTCGGCTTCCGCTCAGGGTGTTTCTCCACCCAGGTCCAAGCGTGAGCAGGAGGTGAACATCCTGAAGAAGACCCTGGAGGAGGAGGCCAGGACCCACGAAGCCCAGATCCAGGAGATGCGGCAGAAGCACTCTCAGGCCGTGGAGGAGCTGGCGGAGCAGCTGGAGCAGACCAAGCGGGTGCGCGGCTACCTTCGGGCAGGGAGGGGCTCCTGGGGCGGGGCCTCCAGCGACCCCCAGCACTCCAGGGCTTGCAGTCTCTAAACTGGTCCCACAGAGCTGAGTGGCTCAGGTGTCAGACTGCCCGGGTCTGAGGCCTGGCTCCAACTCTTAGTCACTGAGTGACCTGGGCACATAAGAACCCCTGTGCCTCAGTTTCTCTGTCTGGAAAGGAGGGTAATGATAGGTCTGTCTGATACGATCATCTAAGGTTTAAAGTTAATAATACACATAAAATACTTAGTAAGGGATAAATATAGTATGTTGTTTTTGTTATTATTCTGTGTACCTCCTGCCAGACCAGAAAATGTCGAGGAATCAGAGCGACCCTAAGCCTGAGTGTCGGAGGGCTCAGTGGTCTCTTTTCTGATTGTGGAGACCTCCCAGGACCAGCCAGCAAGCGGTCCACTGGCCTTTTAAGGGGACGTCTTGGCGATATCTGTCCAGCAGGGCTTCTGGCCAGGCAGCTCCCTGACAGGACAGGTTCTGCCTCCCGTGGCTGCAGCTCTCGCACGTGGCTAGCTGCAGAATAATTTTGGAACCATCGTGTCTGTCTGCCTCCCGCTCCGCCCCGGACTGGGTGTGGCAGGGCCTTCCTTGGCCTTCAGTGTCCTCCCTCGTGAGCCTCTGTGTGCGCTCACGTCCGGTTTGGAGCAGTGTAGGATAGGGTGGTTGCGTTTATCTTGTAAGCGCCACCTTTGTATTTTTGAAGGAGTATTACATTAATCCTATGAGCATCAGGTTTGGAGAGGTTTTATTGGAAGCCTAAGAATAATCATGGTTTCCTTTGTGTAGTATAAATACTATTAAAATGAAAACTTCTGCAGCATCTTTCTCTCGAACATTCCCTCTATCCAGAAAGGGCGACCGGGCAGGGAAGCCGAGGTCCTCAGAGCTGAGAACACTACCCTCTGAGAGGGGAGGACCGCTGAGGCCCGGGCCTTTCCAGCCTGGGGCTTTTCTTGTAATTGTTATTTTTGCTGCAGAGGCAGCAATTTCTCGACTTCGAGTAGTTGGCTCTTCCAGTGATGTTGGAAAGAGCACCTGTGTGCCAGGTCCCAAATGTCCCATTTATGTCTTGCCCTCCCCCCAGGTGAAAGCCACCCTTGAGAAGGCGAAGCAGACCCTGGAGAACGAGCGGGGTGAGCTGGCCAATGAGGTGAAGGTCCTGATGCAGGGCAAGGGGGACTCGGAGCACAAGCGCAAGAAGGTGGAGGCCCAGCTGCAGGAGCTGCAGGTCAAGTTCAACGATGGAGAGCGCGTGCGCACCGAGCTGGCCGACAAGGTCACCAAGTTGCAGGTGAGGTTCCTGCTGGACCCTGGCCTGGGCATGGGGCCCTCAGCACTAGTTGGGTGCTGGCCCAGCCCTACAGGAAGCGAACTTCTCGACCTGCTCTCTGCCTGTGCTGGCTCCTCAGCAGGGCCTCTGTGATTCAACTGTGACTCGGGTCCAGCTCTGCCAGAGCAGCTATGGCCGGGCTCACAGTCCTTGCCTTTCTCTTCCCCACTTAGGTTGAGCTGGACAATGTGACCGGTCTGCTCAGTCAGTCTGACAGCAAGTCCAGCAAGCTGACCAAGGACTTCTCCGCACTGGAGTCCCAGCTGCAGGACACTCAGGTAAGGACAGGGTCGGGACCTAGGAGTTAGATCCTTCCCAGGAAGACCCTGTGCCCATGTGGCCTTAGCTGCCAGACCTCCGGGCTTTTGTCACAGAGCTAACCCATCCTCTTCCTTATCCAAGGGTCCTCCCAGGTGCCACCAGGTCTTTATGTAGCTGTCCCCTCAGTCCAAGGGACTGGTCCTCCCATCGGATGTGGGCCTGAGAGCTCTCACACCCATGTCCCTAAGCGCCATGCCCCCTGTCCCCACGGAGTAGGAGCTGCTGCAGGAGGAGAACCGGCAGAAGCTGAGCTTGAGCACCAAGCTGAAGCAGATGGAGGACGAGAAGAACTCCTTCAAGGAGCAGCTGGAGGAGGAGGAGGAAGCCAAGCACAACCTGGAGAAGCAGATCGCCACCCTCCATGCCCAGGTGTGGCTGCCCCTCCACAAAAACACCTTCGTGCCCTGGTAGAAGAGGGAACTAGTGGGGGAGATTCCATAACTGGGGTGGCCCGCTGATTCCCCTTCACAGTGTGGCAGTCAGCTTCCAGGTGTCCCCAGGACGGGGTGTCCGGAACTGGTGCCATCTTGTGTGTCTCCTTACTTACTCCCTGTCTGGTCCAGGTGACTGACATGAAGAAGAAGATGGAGGACGGCGTGGGGTGCCTGGAGACGGCTGAGGAAGCTAAGCGGAAGCTCCAGAAGGACCTGGAGGGCCTGAGCCAGCGGCACGAGGAGAAGGTGGCTGCCTACGACAAGCTGGAGAAGACCAAGACCCGGCTGCAGCAGGAGCTGGACGACCTGCTGGTGGACTTGGACCATCAGCGGCAGAGTGTTTCCAACCTTGAGAAGAAGCAGAAGAAGTTCGACCAGGTGTGTGGCTAGGTCCTCATACTTCTCCAGCTCATAACCCAAGCGCAAAGCCACTTCAAAGTCTGCCAAGTCTGGGAGGCGGGGCTTGGGAAGACAGCAGCCAGCGGAGGCTGTGTTCATGTGATAAGTTCACTTTCTCTGGTTTTTTTTTTTTTTTTGGTTTTTTTTTTTTTTTTAAGTTCCAAAATTGTAAAATGGACTGGTTTTACTATGTAAGGTGTTTTATGTACATGTTCACATGTATTTGTCATTGCAAGAGTCAAGGCAGCTTACGGAGATGCAGATACGAGGGCCGAACAGAATGATAAACTAAGTGAATCAGGGTGCCAGCAGACTGCAGCCAAATTCAGTCCACTGCTGTGTTGTAAAGTTTTATTAGCCACAGCCATGCCCATTTCCAAGTTGTTTCTGGCTGTTAGTGCTCCAGTAGCAGACTTGAGTAGTTGCTACAGACTGGAGGGCCTCCAGAGTCTAGGGAATGCTCTCAGCCCTTCATGAAGGAAGTTACCAACCCGCAGAGTCCAAGAGGAGCAGGGGAAAGGGAAGGGGAAGGTGGGAGGTCAGGGGCGGGTCCGTGCAGAGGTAGACATCAGAGGGGTCGATGGCATTTTTGGAGGAGGCTACACGTGGGGTTTGGGCTTCAGAGTAGCCAGACTCAAATTCTCTTCAGGAAGAAAGCTGACCCATTGTGCAGGGCTTTTCCAGGTTCTGGAAGGGAATGAGTGATTCCTTTGGCTGGTGGAAGGGGCGCCATGTGACATACAGGATCGGTGTTTTTGTTGGTACCTGGGATTGAACTCGCAAACTCATGCCTGCCAACCAGGTGCTTAAGCCACTGAGTCAAACTCCAGCCCTAGTTTTCTCGAGGCAGGGTCGCACTATGTAGCTCAGGCCGGCCTTGTGCTCGCATTGTAGCCCAAGCTGGCCTCGAACTCACAACACTCCACCTACCTCAGCCTCCCAAGTGCTGGGATTAAAGGCGTGCGCCACCACGTCTGGCTCAGGATCGGTCTTAGTGGGTGACAAAAATGAAACGGAGCTGAGGATATAGCTCAATGGAACAAGCGCCTTCCTGGCAAGCGTGAGGTTGTGAGTTCAATCCGCAATACCGGGGGAAAAAAAAAAGATTAAGACTTAGTGGTAGAGGAATCTCTCTGGCACAGGGACGCGTTACACTGTGCCTGTCATCCTCGGATCCAGCCCGTTCCCGGGCCGCAGGCTTGGGTTGCTCGTCCTGGGCCCTGTGCCTCTCAGACCGGGCACCCAGGTCCTCATTTCCTACAGCCCCCGGGGCCGGCTGCAGTACCGCAGTGGTCCACCTCTATCCGGGCCCTGGCCTCACCGTATGTGCTTCTCTCCAGCTCCTGGCTGAGGAGAAGACCATCTCTGCCAAGTATGCAGAGGAGCGTGACCGGGCCGAGGCAGAGGCCCGAGAGAAGGAGACCAAGGCGCTGTCCCTGGCCCGGGCACTGGAGGAGGCCATGGAGCAGAAGGCGGAGCTGGAGCGCCTCAACAAGCAGTTCCGCACAGAGATGGAGGACCTTATGAGCTCCAAGGACGATGTGGGCAAGAGTGTGAGTACCGGGCCAGCTTCTGGCTTCGGGAGGGCACCCGGGGGGCCATCACACGAGGCCAGGGTGTGTGTACCTGCCCATGCCTCTGGCCTGACTTGGGCTTCTGGGCTCAGGTCCATGAGCTGGAGAAGTCCAAGCGGGCCCTGGAGCAGCAAGTGGAGGAGATGAAGACTCAGCTTGAGGAGCTGGAGGATGAGCTGCAGGCCACTGAGGATGCCAAGCTGCGGCTGGAGGTGAACCTGCAGGCCATGAAGGCCCAGTTCGAGCGGGACCTGCAGGGCCGTGATGAGCAGAGTGAGGAGAAGAAGAAGCAGCTGGTCAGACAGGTGCGTGCAGCGCTCCCTGCCCCAGGCAGAGGCCCAGTGGCTGCCCTGGCTTCTGGAGGCCTCCTTGCTCTCCTTGCCCCACCTGGCCATGCAGGGCTCCTGGACACTCCTTCCATGGCCCCACATCCCACTCCTCTGTCCCAGGGCTTGGTGACTCACTCTGTTAAGTCCATAGACATATGAGATCGTCCTGAGCTTGCTGGGACTCAGGACGGGAGTGATGCGGCCCAGCTTCTTGAGCTGTTGGGGTTCCCCAGGTGCGGGAGATGGAGGCAGAGCTGGAGGATGAGAAGAAACAGCGCTCAATGGCAGTGGCCGCCCGGAAGAAGCTGGAGATGGACCTGAAGGACCTGGAGGCGCACATTGACACAGCCAACAAGAACCGGGAGGAAGCCATCAAGCAGCTGCGGAAGCTGCAGGTGAGGCCAGGCCGGGGCAGTCTGCGTGCAGTGCTGGGCTCAGGTCCACCAGGCACAGGTGGGGAAACCAGTGCAGGCCAGGGTCGCCCCCTTCCCCTCTGTGAACAAGGCTGTGGCTACTCTAAGCTCATCTCACAGATGGAGACTCAGGCCTAGAGCTGAGCGGAGAGAATGGTCTGAAAGCAAAGTTGCAATGAGCTCAGTGAGTACGAGTTTATTAAAAGGAGCAGACAGATAAGTACAAACCTAGCCATGCAGCAGGTTCATGGAAGGTGGCCACTTCATGCACATTTCCAAAAGAAACCAGTTACTGACCCAGGGCACAGTGATTGAAGTGTCAGGAATTATAAAAGAATGCATTAAAAACTGCTCTGAGGGTCCCATTGTACCCCAGTATGCCACCAACAAGGATAAGTTACAATGTTTGCTGTGGCCAAGGTTGTGAGGCATGGACAGGTGTATGCCAGTAGTGTTTCTGACTGGCACAGACTGGCTGTGCACAGGAGTCATACCCTTCGGCTCAGGGAATCCCAATGTGACATTTATCTGCAGAAGTTAAAGGTAACTTGATAAAAATCCTTGGTGCTGCATACAGCAGGAGAATGACAGAAGGAAGCACAGTTCCTGCTTCGTAGCCGGGCCAGGCTGGCAGGAAGCGCGTTTCCTACCTTATAACTGGGCTGGCCCAGGAGCAGACTTGGAATTGTGGGTGTGCACTGAGCGGTGCTGCGAACTCTGTATTCAATTTCACAGGAAGTTACGGGAAGCAAGAAAGGGGCGGCATAGGCTAGTGTGTGCCCAGTGATGAGCACTGTGGAAAGCATGCTTTATAGACCCTGATGTATGAATGTAAAAGGGTAAGGGATGCACAGTGGTCTGTAGTTAGTTCCTTCTCCCTTTCACAGTTAAGTTGGTTAAATAGGGCTAAAACCAGGTCCTTGTTGCCGAGATGCCCTCTATGGGGTGTTGGGGTGGAAGGCCTGGACCAGGTGGGACGCAGGTGGCAGTGCTAACCTCTCCTCCGTACTTAGGCCCAGATGAAGGACTGCATGCGTGAACTGGAGGACACGCGTGCCTCCCGAGAGGAAATCCTGGCACAGGCCAAGGAGAACGAGAAGAAGCTGAAGAGCATGGAGGCTGAGATGATTCAGCTGCAGGAGGTGAGCAGGGCCCCCAGGGTCATGCAGCAGGTGGCAGCTCAGACGCCACACACATCTGCCCGAGTCAGCGGGAGGGCTGGAAGCACACGAGCACACGGCAGCAGGACTGGGGGTGGCCCTTGTTTCACAGAAGGGCTCCCTCCAGGGCTCCATTACATAGCCAGGTCCCTGGTGTGGTCACTGTGTGTGGAGGTGAAATTGTGACAGTTCAAGCTACACACTGAGGCCTTGTGGCAGTCACCCCTCCTGATGTGGACTGTGCCCTCAAGGGGTCACATGACAGCCACACGGTGAAAGCAGCTGGACTAGAGGGTCTCCCACTGTGTGATGTTCTGGCTCCCGGCGTGGTCAGCACATCCTCTGCTCTCCTGCCTACAGCCAGGAGATCTTTCCCTCCCTGTCACATGTGGTCCTTCTGGAAGTGGCCCCCCTCCTCGGAGTGAAACCTGTCCCCTGCTCCTGGTGTGCAGCATCCCCAGGCTCCGGCCTGGGCTTCCATCCCTGTCTCCCGAGTCCTAGTCTATAAGCAATGCAGATCGACCCGCACCAAGGATGTGTCTTCTTGTCCCCTCCGTTAGGCAGGGATGTGTCTTACTTATATCCCTGACACCCGGCTTGAGTCCTTGTATGTGAAGGGTTTTGCGAGCATGTGGTACTTAAGCTGTGATCTCAGACAGAGGACTCACCCTGTGAGCGCAGTGGGTCGTGAAGGGGGCTTCATGGAAGGGGAGAGGTAGGGCTTGGGGAGGGCGGCACCGCAAGGTGATTCTGGAGTGCTGGGAACGGAGACCATGGCAGCCCAGTGGGTCACATTCTGGGTCCTTGTGGCAGGAACTGGCAGCTGCCGAGCGTGCCAAGCGCCAGGCCCAGCAGGAGCGGGACGAGCTGGCTGACGAGATTGCCAACAGCAGCGGCAAAGGGTGAGCAGATGAGCCAGAAGCGGGGCTGGGGTGTCTTCCCCACCGGCGGGCCCCTCATTTCTCCCCGACCTTTGCAGAGCCCTGGCGCTGGAGGAGAAGCGGCGTCTGGAGGCCCGCATTGCCCAGCTGGAGGAGGAGCTGGAAGAGGAGCAGGGTAACACAGAGCTGATCAACGACCGGCTGAAGAAGGCCAACCTGCAGGTGGGCACTGGGGTGGCCGGGCCGCCTTCCACACCGGGGTTCCCCGCCCAGGGCCTCGGCTCCTTGCCTGGATGGAGGCAGCAGTTGGCAGAGGCTGAGGGCCCACTGCCTCCTGGTTGTTTCCGGGAGATGTCCTGGCACCCGTGGAGGTCCCTGGGTCCCTATTCGTGGACCGCTTCCTGTCTGGGAGAGCTGAGGTTTAGGCCCCAGGGCCCAGTGGGATCTTCCTGTTCCCTTCCTCTGGCCCCAGCCCACCTCGAGGTCGCGGGTTTTCCCTCTGTAGATCGACCAGCTCAACACCGACCTGAACCTGGAGCGCAGCCATGCCCAGAAGAACGAGAACGCCCGGCAGCAGCTGGAGCGGCAGAACAAGGAGCTCAAGGTCAAGCTGCAGGAGATGGAGAGCACTGTGAAGTCCAAGTACAAGGCCTCCATCACTGCCCTTGAGGCCAAGATTGCACAGCTGGAAGAGCAGCTGGACAATGAGACCAAGTACGTGCCCCACGGTGCCTGACTTGACAGGTGCACAGGGGTGGTCTGTCCGCTCCCCGGAACAGCTGTCAGCCTTGCTCTGTTCCTGTTCTCAGCCTTCCCAGTCCAGAGGCCACCTTCCCATGCAGGACAGTCCTTGTCCTTCTTGCTGGAGTGGGTTTGGGGTTTGGATAGGAGCCCATGGTTGACCTGGAGGGCTGAAGCGTAGAGAGGTGCAGTGTCCTGGCCACCTGGTCAGCCGCCCTTGGGCTCAGTGAGACGGGGACTTCGTGGGCGGGAATGGGGATCTCACTGAGTCTCAGACTTCTGTTTCCCATTTCCTTGCTACATACGTGAGCTTTGAGAGTATTATTCCCGCCCCGGCCCTGTTGCCTCATATGTAAAGTGGGGGTACTCACAGTGCCTGTCTTGAGAGACAAAGCACCTAGCAGGTGTCCAGGGATGGCCAGTACCTTGACCTCGAGGTCACCCTGTGGGGGTTAACATTTGTATCTCCTTGGCCATACTCCCCGAGGAGGGCGTCCCCTGAGCTGTATGTCTGTGCCCCACAGGGAGCGCCAGGCAGCCTCCAAGCAGGTCCGCCGGGCGGAGAAGAGGCTGAAGGACGTGCTGCTGCAGGTGGAGGACGAGCGGAGGAATGCGGAGCAGTACAAGGACCAGGTGCGTGCGCAGCAGAGGCCGGCCCGGGTGCGGACAACTGCATAAGGCAAGGGCCCAGAGCCCCTCACCAGGTCCCCGGCCCCCTCTCCCCAGGCTGACAAGGCATCCACGCGCCTGAAGCAGCTCAAGCGGCAGCTAGAGGAGGCCGAGGAAGAGGCGCAGCGGGCCAACGCCTCGCGCCGGAAGCTGCAGCGTGAGCTGGAGGACGCAACCGAGACGGCCGATGCCATGAACCGCGAGGTCAGCTCCCTGAAGAACAAGCTGAGGTGAGCCACGCCGAGTGCCCGTGCCCAGTGGACGCGCGAGTTCAGTTCTCAGCCGGAATCGGCGGGTTGGTGCTCAAGGACGCGGAAGGTGCCTGTCGCAGAGCCACGTGCGCCCTTGGCAGGTTCCTCTCGCCCCTGCAGCCTCAGTTCAGCCTCTCGAGCACACCGGAAACTTGGTAGTCTGTTTCCAACTAGTTTTAGAAGTCCACAGTCCTGCAGCTGCAAGCTTGGCAAAGACATTTCCAGGCTGGGAGTTTTGAGTTCTAAGTTGCTGGAGGCCATGCAGCCGGGTCCCCAGCACATGTCAGGCGCCCAGGAGATAAGCTCCTGCAGGGTGAATGCCAGCGGTGACGTATTGTGCCTGGGGAAGCTTGGGCCAGCTGGAGGCCAGGAGGGGATTGGCTGGCTGTGGCAGAGTATCTTTTTCTCCAAGAATCTCGTTCACCTTCCTCCTCCTGCCATTTTTTTCTTTTTTGTGGTACTGGTGATTAAACCCAGGACTGTGGGTGTTCTAGGCAGGCTCTCTGCTGCTGAGCAATCTCTCCAGTTTTGTTTTTTTTTTTTTTTTTTTTTTTTTTTTTTTTTTTTTTTTTTTTTGAAAGGATCTTGCTTTGTAGCCCTGGCTCCCTTAAACTCATGATCCTCCTGCCTCAGCCTTCTGAGTAGCTGGGACTGTAGGTAGACGTCACTACGTGTGACTGGGCCCATTTTTTAAAGGCCAGACTTGGTCATCAGTCGTTTAATATTCGTTTTCTATTCTATGATCTGTGCCCTGTGTAAACAGCCATCCCCGTCCCTTGGTTACACTCGTTTTGCCTGTCTTTTGAGGGATGGGGCTGGAGCCCAGGACTCTGCACTGCTGGGCAAGTGCTGTACCACTGCGCCCCAGCCCAGCCTCACCAGCTGGGAAGGCGTTGGTGCAGAGGGACGCCTGTTGTGAAACAGCTTCCTGCGCGTGTGTGCCCGTCCTCCTGTTCTTCTCACCCGTTTCCTGCCATTGTTCAGGTGTCCGATGCAGCATTTGTTTGTGGGCTGCCCTGATTTCCTGCTTCCTCGGGCGTCCGCCCGTCCCACCCACAGTGTTGTCTCCCCGGGCCCCGGGATGCTGCTCCCTCATGGGGGCGGTCAGTGCCGGGGTTTCTTGCTAACATCTGCTTGGAACATGTTGGGCTGTGCTGCTGCCCCTCAGCTGGACCCTGCTGACTCTGCCTTTGTCCGCAGGCGCGGGGACATGCCATTTGTCGTGCCCCGCCGAATGGCCCGGAAGGGCACTGGCGACTGCTCGGATGAGGAGGTGGATGGCAAAGCTGATGGGGCCGAGGCCAAGCCTGCTGAATAGGCCGCTTCTCCTGTTTTCCGGAAGGACAGATGGATGACTGCACACCTCTCCCTGCCCCTGCAGCGCCCCGCCTCGGGACTGCTGTGACCGTGACCCCTTCCCCCAGCCCTGCTGAGGGCATTGGCTTCCTCTGCTGCAGCCCTCCAGTCCCTTTCCCTCCAGAATCTGATACCAAAGAGTCAGGGCCAGGCCCAGGCCTGCGAAGCATGACCAGCAGGCCTGCACCCTCCCTTGCCTGAAAGCACCCGTGGTGAGGCAAGGTGGGCAGGCTGCTGGGGCGGGCTCCAGAGTTTTCTATGAATCTATTTTTCTTCAGACTAAAAGAGTTTTGATAGCCCCACACCCAGAAGTG